>JAENPR010000218.1:600000-867234 GCA_018135685.1 Themeda triandra | reverse complement strand
CAGCATCTATCATGTTCAACTAACTATAGGAAGAACTTGCATTTTCCGGGGGCCCAAGTCTTCCAAATCCGTTCGCAAGGTCTAAAGGGAATTGATCCTTGAAAGAGATGCTAACAGGCAGATTTTGTTGAATACTGTCCTGAGGAAGATAGGCGCCATATAAACAAAAATAATATTGCAATAGTAAACCGCAGTGATCAAACTGATAGTGGAATGAAACAACTACAACTGGATATGCCAAGTGGAATGAAATAAGTGCAACTGGATGCGATCAGATCAAAATGGGATATGTAGGAGCACCGGTGCTTCATAGCTGAAGAGTTGTTCGTCAGTTTACAGTTCATCAGCTTCACTGGGGAAGTTCTGTCTTTGGTTTCTTTGGATCCAGTAGTGCTGCTAGGAGTTGGTAACATGTCGTTACCAGGGTTTTGTAAGTTGAAAACTCTCCCTGCTTAATGAATGAAAAACGCGCTCTAGGTCGTGTTCTAAAAAAAATGATGTTTAATCCAGTATTAAAGGCCTCCAACCATTTTAAGTTAGTCAGCATCTCACTGATGTATCACACTGGGATGGGCCTCGTAACAGCAGATACGTTACTTAAGACCTTTGCGGCCCATGACCGTAGCTTTTAAGACCCAAAATGCAGGGCCAAAGGACCAAAATTCATTTTTTAGATTGGCAGGGCCGCGTACCCCCTCTACAATTGACGTCCACTCTCCACTTGAGGAGATGGTAGACCAGCGCACCCACCAAGTGCAATGTGGGCCATTGATCTAAGCCATGGGCCTTCATGATCGCCCATCGACCCCGTCCAGGTAAGTATGGAACAACGGCGGCCCAGGGCTTTATTATATAGGCAGCCAGCTCGCCCTTGCCTGGTTGCGGCGCCGAGGTGGTGCTAAACTCTGCGGTGACGCGAGAGAATCCAAGACGTCGCGCTTCCCGCCCGTTGGATTGAGACAGCTCCGTATCACCGTATGCCGCACTGCGTAAAACAAATGGAGAAAACGTGGTGCTTTGCTGGGCCAACAAAGGTGCGGCTAGATGGGCCAAGCCTAGTATGCTTATCGAATCCACGATCCGTTCTGGTCTTCTGCCCTACGGTTTGGTCCTGGCACTTCTTAAAAAAAAACGTTTTGGTCCTGGCGTTCTCCTCTTTCAATTGGTCATGTGCTCTTTCGTTTTTTTGGTCACGTGCTCTTTCGTTATGGGGAGATATCTAGTGTCCTGTATGAAGTGTTGGAAATTAGGCAAGTTTGCCGCGACATCTGCTGTACTTGGTGCCCTCTAGGTTGAGAAATCAGATGAGTTGTTTTTATCGACCTCATCGAACCAGTTGGCAAAAGTCAATTCCTTGCAGTATTAATTAGTGTTGGGAGATACATGTATTGTTTTACTCAGAAGAATTTTGCTAACAACAATGTTAGTGAACGTAACTCCAAATCGTACATGGTTCTCAGTTTTTTGGCAATTCGTGAACCTGTTGTACCTTGTTATAGTTGTTACCTTTGTATTGGCCCTCTATTGTGTATTTGTGTGAGACTTAACATTATAGATGGGGTTTAAAAAAAGGGGGTTGGAGATGACATTTCCAAAACCTAAAGTTTTTTTTAAAAGAAAACACAGGCTTTTTTTAATTTAGTTCTTTATTTAATGAAAAATACCGTAAAAACAAACAGTGGAGTCACGGTGAACAAAATTGATCTTTGCAGTTGATTGTCTCCTGTACATTTTTTTTATTTGCTGCGAACTCCTATTGGAAAAGAAAAGAACCTCCCTCCATATCGATGTCCTGTCCTGGTTTAACTGCTCATAGCTTGCCGTGGGAATCACTATCAACTTCATTGCTCATTGCTGTAATGATCATCCGTGAAACGGTGCTGTAGAAGGATACGGTTCAGCATCTCCTCGAGCCATAATTTACCGTCGTGCATTTGTCATTTTTTGGACTTCGGCAATGAAGGGCACAAAGGTCGCTGTTTGCTTTGGAGCAAGCGCTCGTCGCGTCGCGCCGTCCGCGTCCTCATCTCGTTATGGCCGCACTCCATAAAAACAAAACAGAACTCCTGATGCCGACGACTAGAAACGCATCATCTACCATACTTGCCGTATCAGTTCGAGAACGACGTCCTGCACCGATCTGGAAACGTTCGTCGTCTTACGTATGAATGCGTCACGGAGCACGTACACAGCTCCACGAACCCGATCGATTCCTAAAGTAGGAGTACACATAAGAGAGGAATACTTTATTCCTTGAAAGTAAATTCAAAGTAATAAACAAGTTAATAAGTAAATTAACAGTTTAATTTGCAATGGGATTGGAAGAAGAATACCTAAATATAAATATCATGTAAAACACAATTGCTAAAGGTTAAATTATTTCCATAAAAAACTATTAAAAGTCTGACCTCCAAATGGATGTAAAGAAAAAAGGTATCTACATAATTAAGTAGTTCATATAAATTGTGATCAGTAAACCACTAACTTTGAAACTAAAATTTATGGAAAAAACAGTAATAATTTTCATATGATTGAAAAAGGTACATGAATAAGGAAAACAGTGCTTTAATAATAAGTAAAACTTCTACATTGATCATAAAAACCCAGATTATAGTGATCTAAATTTACTAATAGATATGGGAAAAGGTAAATAAAGCGGCCAATATATAAAGATGGAATAGGTACGGAAAGGGAGAGTAGTAGTGAATTTAATCATCATTCCAACTAGATTTTACCATAGCAATAAAAATCAAGGGAATAGGAATGTTATGAGAGGGATTACAATCATGCAAAAACATGTATCCCATCTAGATGCCAATGTATTGGCATTTGCAAGACAAATCATCAAAGCACTTAGATCCACATGCCACTTCTTTTTCCTCTAATGTGCTTTTATGCCTCGCTATCTCAGTGTGCTCCTATGTTGGTGGTGGGAAAGTTTTGCATCTCTAGTGACATGGATAAATGGGAAAACGAACAAACAAAAATGTGTTGTTTACAACGATCGTGGCTTAAATCTCATAGCTTCATGGCACTGACCTAGGGGGGAGAAACATGTTCTTGGGGCTGAAATTATGACCAAGTCAAAAAAAAAAAAACATATTAGCTTTTGATAGCGTACATTAACTATTCCATCAATTATACCGTGCACATGTTTGACTAGGCATTCTTATTTTCTATCTTTGGCTAGTGAAAAATTCAAGATAGAAGATGACTACATTTCGATAGTAACCGATTAATAAGGGTTACGCGCATGAACCGCTCCGCGAAATTATCTCCTTGGTGGCGAGGATACCATGGTGCATGAACCGCCGCGAAATTATCTCCTTGGTGGCGAGGATACCATGGCCAATGTAGGGATAGTGGGGAGCGGTCTAGAAGAGTATATTTGGAAGACTATCTATAGAGTTACCCCACTGTGAGCTTGTCCCTTGTGAGGGCTAGCTCCAATAAGAACTAGAGGGACGTGTGTGAGCTTTTTGTTACCATAGAGCATGCACTCGTACTCTCTCGACTAGACGTAGCACTTAGGGCTTTGACATGAACCAAAACTTCTTGTATCTTTGGATGCTACCATTGCCTTTCTAGAGCAGCACGACACACATAAATTCACACATCAGGTGACAAAACATCAACATGTAGATATTGTCAAGTACTACAACTTTGATGTTGACTCCATGTCCAATTGACTTTGTTAATCATCATTAGAAATCTAATCTGAGAACTTCTGCTGCATATTTGAACTTGTAAACCGTCTCAAACTAAAAGGTTGTCAACTTGTTGGCAATCCTTAACTCCTATTTTTAACCTTCAACTTTCACAAATAATGCAAGTAGTAAGTACGAGATGTGAGGGAGAGTTCGAGAAAGAGTTGGACTTGTTGGTAAATGATTGAGTGTAGGAGTTCTTCGTCTATTTTAAAGGAAGCAGTGCTAGAAATGAAGCACATGTGCTAGAATCCGATAATACTAGAAGTCCTAGATTTTTTAACTTAACCATCCAAACTGATAGAGAATATACACATGTCATTTTTAGCGATGACTCTTTAGGTTATGAACTAGCTTTTTACAATTAGTGCGAATAGAAAACTAATTGATGAATTAGTGGAGTTTGATGTGACTTACAAGTGGAAAGGTGATGGTTTCACCTTATCCTGCATAAAATCTTGAATTTGTACGTGTAGATAAAGGTGAAACTTTTTAGAGTTTGCCATGTTCATGATAATATCATTAACTTGAAGAAAATTGATAAGAATATTGTTCATATGATAAATACATTATTATCTACTCCTGCATTTTGTTTTGATGGTAAAGTTGATGGCATAATTTTTTCTCATGACAAATGGGGTGATGTGTAAAATGAGGGTTGAATGCTATGGATGTTATATCTCATATCAAAGTATGTATGGGACGAAGGAGTGACATGTAACAAGCATGTGTTTATCTATATAAATATTGTGGAACCCCAAAAATAGTTAACAAATTTTGTAACATGCAACAACATCTAAAGAAATATGCAAATGATTAATTGATGCATAAAATATCAACAATCACCCATAACCTAAGATCATGGATTTTTGGGAGGTATGCAGCCCTATGATGGTTGGAAAATAAAGTTGATCCTAGATATGGCTGTTTCTTGATTTTTGAATTTTGCAACTTAAATGTAAAGATTACTACCTCCCTCGATTGTACTTCGCGAACACTTATACGTTGATGGAATATTCATTAAGTAAGTATTGATGGTTCTTATGATATAAAGTATTTTGTTAAATTCTACTCTTATTTATCTCAGGTTCATTGCCTCATTTGGATAGTGGACACACTCTTGTAGCTCTTGATAAAGACATGTCACCTTGTGAGTTGACACCGTACTATCATAGACATGGTTTCTAGGCTAGAGGCTATCTTCGCTCGCTTCTGTGATTTCCACGCTAAGGATAGGTGGCAGTGTGGTGACAGCCATGTCTCTGGTCCTTCGTAACCCCCTCACATTTGGGTAGGACTAGTGCTATAGGATGCCATCAACCGACAAACTAGGTACGATCCAGTGTCTCAAGTAAGCAATAGTGGAGTTTATCTATCCCTAGACCCAAAAAACATAGGAATCTATTTGTACCGTCTACCTATTCTACTCATGTGTTATCCTTGGATGATACCTTGAATACTTCTAGGTGAAATACTTCAACGGTAGTTCCATACGCTTGCGCATTCTTTTTGCATTCATTAAGAAATACCAACACAACTACAAATTTCTAAATCTATCTAAACTCTATAAATTTAATATAAAGTTTGTCTTAATTTGATGTCATATGAAAAGTTACAATTTTTTTTTGTGCAAAACAGCAATCACTACCCTTAAGGTTTATGTGTTTGCAAATCATCAACAAATTCGCGTTAACACGTTGGGTATGCTTATGTATTTACAATTCTCATTAAATGACTCATATTTTTATATCTCTTTTCATCCATCAAATGGTCACCAAAACTAACCTTAAATTCCGGCAGCTATGCATAAGGAAATCCACCTAGTTATTCATACATTCGACATCCCTTAAACATTAACTATGGATCAAGAAACTTTTTTTATCGAAGAAGGTGAGAGATTTTTGCCAAATTATATAAGGTTAAGCTACTCAACCCATCTCCATATTATGCTCAAGCTAATAGCCAAGCTAAATCGAACAATCAGACTTTGATTTAATTGATTAAAAAAAAGAAGATTGAGGACAATCTTAGGTGGTGGCATGAGGTCTTGGCTGATGTTTTTTGTGGGATCAACGTATATCTAGACACGGGGCTGGATTTAGTGTGGAAGACTATTATATGCTTCTTGAACGAAAAGCAATAAGTTTGGTCGAAGGGGTCACCAAGGAAGACCATTAAGAGTGATCAATGATGCTATACGGGGATTCATACATGGTGGAGACATTGCACGGTCCTCGTTCCTAGCGAAGATAATGTATATATCCATTTATAAAGAAAATAATTAAACAAACACATATAGGATATATACGTCACTTTGATCACAACGTGTATAGTAGGCCACTACTAAAATATGCCTAGGAAGAATGGACGTTCACGAAACGTCCGTCGTACTGGTACGTGCCAGATACGAGCTCATTGCTTCACTGCGCGCCTCTCCTTTGAGCTACGAGCACGAGAGAGGATTCTTCCTGTGCACGGTCAGCCCGGTCTCCTGCTCCAGATCAACCTCGCCGCGGCGCGCGCCAGTCAGCAGAACAGCAGGTTGGCCAGCAACAGCTCGACCACGGAGGTGGCGAAGTGCACGCCGGGGCAGCTCCTCCGGCCGACACCGAACGGCACCAGCGAGAAGCTGTCGTGCCACGGCTTGTGGTCGCTGAGGTCCGCGATCTCCTCCGTGCCGCTCCGGCACGAACTGCGCCGCGTCCGGCCCCCACGCGTCGGGGTCCTGCCCGATGGCCTTGGCGTTCACGAACACCCGCGTCCTGGCCGGTATCTCGCAGCCGTACACCGTGCAGGGCTCGATGGTCTCCCGCGGCACCAACAGCGGCACCGGCGGGTGCACCCGCATCGATTCCCTGATGACTTGCTTCAGGTACTTGAGCCGCAGAGGTCAGATTCGCGGACAATGTCTTTGCCGGCCACGGCGCCGCGCACCTCTTTCTGCGCCTTGGTAAGGATGTCCGGGTGCCTTACTAGCTCTGTCATCGTCCACTCCACCCGTCGCCGCCGCCGTGTCTGTCCCGGCAATGAACATGTCCTGAAATACGCACATGAATAGTTCCCGCTGTTCAGAAATCAAATCGTCCGATCCGTCGATGATCAAGAAACTTGTGAAGCGTACCGTAAGGATGCTTTGATCTGGTCACGGTTGTTGAACGTGCTTTGGTAAGCCGGATCACCGTGCAGTCGAAGGAGGACGTCCACCAAGTCCTCACACTTGGAGTCATCGGCGTCGCGCTTGCTGAGGTGGTCGTCGATGACCTTCTCGTAGAACGCGTCGAGCTCGTGGAAGTTCCGCTCCAGCCGCCTCCGGAGGCCCCGGAGCGCGTCCAGCCACCCAAGCCACGGCATGTAATCGGCCACAAAGAAACCTCCAGAAGCTTCTGTGTCTCGTCGAGCACCTTGCCGGCCTGGATGCTCTGTTCGCCACCGCCGCCGTCGCCGAAGGCGACGCCGCAGGACCTTGTTGCTCGTCTCCATAAGCTCTGCGCTCAAGTTCACGGGAGATCCACTCCTGGACATGTTCGTTACGGAGGCGACGAGCGCGGCGGCCTCGCCTCTCGGACGTCGCGGAAGCTGCGCACGCGCGGGGCACTGAGGAGCCTGACAGGGACGCGCGGCGCGCGGCGCGCCAGAAGCCGCCTTCGGGCGGCGAGAAGACGATGTCCTGCAGGCCGTAGGTGATCCGGGTGGCCGCGTACAGCGCCGGGCGGCCGGACATCGCGCGGTCGTTGGGCTGGAACACGGCGCGCAGCGTCGGCGGTGGAGACGACGAGCGTGGGCACCGAGCCCAGCCGGAGCAGCATGACCGGCGCCGCGTGCTTGGCGGCGAGCGCGGCGAGGGAGTCATGCGGGGCGTGCCCAGCTGGTGCAGGTTGCCGATGAGCGGGAGGCCCCTTGGACATGGGAGAGATGGCGAGCCGCCGGCGCGTCTCTTGAACGCTGCAAGCAAGAGTTTCTTCGAGTAGAGGACGGTGATGGTGGTGACGAGGACGAGGAGCACGGATGACAAGAGCTCATTGTGAGCGTGGAGAATCTCCATGGACACCTGCTGAGTGCTGACTGGTGTTATGTGGATGAGCATAGCATGGTAGTAACAGTATATTTATAGACTATATGGAGACTTTTGCCAAGCGAGAGTTGCTTTGTTCAAGTTGTTGACTACTAGGTGTTATCACTTAGCCGCCGACTACCGTCGAGAATGGTGTTTTGTCCGGCATGAGGGGTCCAAAGTCCACGCACAGCTAGTAGCTACGGAGTAGCTTCAAACAAAGCCTGGATTTTTTGTCTGTTAATCTGTTTATGTAATGGTTATTCGAAGAATTAAAACCTATATATATCAGACGGCAAGGATTACATATATGATGTGTGATATGTAACAACTTGGTAAAGATAAATTTACATATACACTCTCTTTGTTCTAAATTATAAGTTACTTTACTTTTTTTTTCCATCCATTTTGCTACGCATTCATAGATAATATGTGTCAACACATAGCGATATATTATAAAAATCAAAGTTGACTTATAATTTAAATCGAGAGAATAACTTTTTTTTTTGTTATAATACAAACATATAAGAGAGTTTTAACTCAACATGCATTGAACAAAAATGGAGGTGCCATGCAATTGAGAAAAAAATAAGAATGGGAAATTATCTATGGATATTGTGTTAGATTATGAACACGTGTGAGATAGTTTAAAAAACTCATAGATGTTAAAGGTAATGGATACATGCCACGAAAATTTTAGATGTGGTCCTGAATGTTTTTTAAATTTAACTTCAAAATGAAAGAAAATTAGCATACGTTTTACTCCTCCGTCCCAGGATACTAGGCGCGATTTAGAAAACACAAAGACCAAGGAGCAGATTAATTAGGGTGAGCTACTAGAAATTTCCCTTCTGTTACATCTCTCATTAATTGCATGCTAAGAAATTCAGATTTCACTTAACCACATATGCTAAGAAATAAATGCCAAAATATTATTTATATAGGGCATGGATTTATATGCTTTTTCATATTTTTGTCACAAGCCACATGAGCATCTCTCTCTAAGCTAGGAATCCGGTGACTTACTGCACCGGGCCACCATGCGCTTCAACAAAAGGGGCTGCTGTAAAGAAAATTTTAAGAGAGGTTCAAAAAAAAAAGAGAGAAAAATTTAAGATAACATATCCATTCTTATCGAAAAAAAGATAACATATCCGCGGGTTAGTTTATTGCTTTCACTGCTGGAAACGGATTTTCGCCGAGCGGCCGCAAACCCTCGGCGCAGCCACGGGAACGCCGGCGCAATCTAGGCCGAGCGCAACTCCGGCAACAGGCCCTCGGCAGTCCCGTTCCCGGCAAAGAGACCTTTGACGAGAGCCGAGACACGGCCCTCGGCCCAACTTTGCCGAGAGGTGACCGACTCGTCAAAAAAGCGCCACCGTCACGGCCCACCTTTGCTTCCGTCACGGCATTGTTTGCCGTGAGTTTGGCAGCTCTCGGCAACAAGCTGGGTCCGACTCTCGGCGCAAATCGTTGCCGTGCGTTTCAAGCTCTCGGCAAACCGCTGGGAAAACCGCCGCTTATTTTGAACTATGCCGAGAGTTTTGGTTCAGCTCTCGTCAATGAACCGTTTTTTTAGTTTATATTAATTCACCATAAACACAAGAATATCACGTAATCCATATAGACATCATATGATTCACATTAATTCACCATAATCAACCACAAGAATCTCACATAAACATCACATAATCCACGTCGAACACAAGTACGTGTCCACATGAAAGTGTCCAAATGTATCATCTAAATAAACAAAACGACGTACGCGCACAACTGATCACCGCGCCCAAGCCAAGAAGGCCCCACGTGCGACCTGCTGAGGAGATGGTGAGCACAACTGATCACCGCGCCGGTCCGAGCTCAGAACACCCCACGTGCGAATTGCTGAGGAGTTGGTGAGTGGTGTTCCAAGGCACCGCCGACTGGCGCTGCACAAACAAAGAAGATGTGTTACTAAACGTAAATAGATAACCAACAGCAATATATTTATAACTACAACTGTCTTGTGATTCAGCCTGGACTCAGCAGGCTGGTTTTGGTTTTCTCAATAACTATATAGAATGTAGTTGCAGGAGGAAGTGAAGTGCTGAATCATGCATATTATTTGTAACTACAACAGGCTGGTTCCCAATTAAGTTTGAATGTTCATTGAGTAAATGTCTGCTGCTACTGCAATTTAACTCGGTGGAATTGACAAATTGATGTTTGGCTGTTTCTGCTCTAAATTTTAGATGGTACTAAATAAAGTCCTCGGGCTACTGATGTCATTGATGTGTACAGACTCTAGCTATTGTAGTTTACTGAACAATATTGATGTTTGTCATTGCTTTCAAATGCAATTCTGTAACTGAAAAGGCTGCTTGTTAATTCAAGAGAGTCCCTCTACTAATTATTATACCTGAGCATGAAAAATTCAGAGAATTGCTTGACTGCTGAGACCCTGAAACATACTAATCTGGACATATTGTAGGTTAAATCATCATGATTACTATCATCCCCAATGAATTTGTGTGAAATCAGATTTACTTATTTGATTATTATTACTATAAACCCAATGAATTCGGTACGAAAAAAAATACTTAAATTACTATCAACCCAATGAGGATTCCTACATTGAAGCAAAGCCTGCAGAACACGCTAGAATGATATGATTGGTGTCGGTAGTGCCTTTTCAACAAATGAAACTGAGATAAGGTATATGAGGAATAGAAACCCCTCACTTCCCTATGACCCTGTCTTCAGTAGTTTCTCTCATGTGGTGTTATCTTGTGTTCTGCTATCCTCAGCCTTTCTCAAGCACTAATATTTGCAGTTAACTCGAATCATGCAATGCAAGCCATTCATTAATTATGTTTCTTTGAGCCATAGATGTTGCATATATGAATCCCTTTGGACAAACATGTGGTAGGTTTTTCTATTGTTAATGACAGTGCTACATGGTATTCATAGTTTTGTTATAGCTGTAGGGATAGTGGGCAGCTAATCTTAGCAATTGATTCTTAGATATGTACATTTAGTTTTGTGATTCATACAGTGTGGTTCACAAAGTTTTGTGATTGTATTAAAAATTAAGGAAAATTCCTAGCTTATATCATTCCATTAGCTAGAAGTAAACTGTTTGTGTACTTTTGACTTGTGGAATCACCTTAATTGTTATGAGCAAACTGATTTGTTGGAGCAGTTTGATCTATGGTAGCTTCCATTGTCGTGCATCCATTTGTTACTGCAAACTGAACCTCAAAGATACTACGGAATGGCCATACTAATTTCATAATACATGGATACATGTATTTCCTTATGGCGTTCCTAGAGACTTGTGGTCTCCTACAGGAACCACTCCTCACTGGAAGTAACAGGTACATCCTCCACATTGTTTCAGTTCCTGGAATTGGCGTAGTGGTGCATCTTGCTGGGCCTTCTCGACAATGGCAGCAGTTGAAAGGATCAATCTGGTTAGATGTGATACTCAAGCTGGTATGCCATTGCTGAGTGCTCTTGGTCTTGGCGACTCAGGGCTAGGAGATGGACTATGGCACCACGTTGGATCATGAGTGCTTGGACTTCCAGTTTATAACTACATGAAGTCGGCAAGTTGATATAATGTCTGCAAGTTGTTGGTTGTATTTTGTTGATGTTTATGGAAAACAGTTGTACAACTCAATAAAATAACTAAGTTACCCACTATTATTGATAACTAGCAAAAGCATGCATATCATCAAAAGATACCGGCTATTATTTTCCCGTTGCAACGCACGGGTATGATCCTAAGAACTGTAAAAAGAAATGTGAGGCCAAGAGGTGTACAGCCAAGTGGCTAACACATAAGTATATGGATAGGTTCGCAGCTGATGACAAGATGACATTGACTAATTTTGCTAAGACAGTTCAGCTTTGCACTCCTTCTAGAGGCAAGTTGTCCAGAGCTAGATGTATGGCTCTAAAGGCCATATATGTAGATGATGTCCAACAATATAATAAGCTTTGGGACTATGGGTATGAGTTGAGGAGATCAAACTCGGTAGTTGTCTATATGTGAATCTGAACAATGGTTGCTTCAAGACTTTGACATGTCCTTAGATGCTAGTGGAGGGGGTTCTTGAATGGATGTAGCCCTTGTTATGTTTGGACGGATGTCATCTCAAAACAAAGTTTGGAGGGATTTTATTGACAGCTGTGGGAATTGACCCAAATGATTCCATTTACCCAAATTTGCAATAGCTGGCCGTTGAAGTTGAGCCACTCAGCCTCCCGGAAATGGTTTTTGGAAACCCTAAAGCAAGACTTCGACATTGACAACAGTTCACCATGGACCATAATGACTGATATGCAAAAGGTACAGCCGCTAATTTCATATGTTTTAGGCATTGACAACACTTCACTTTGTTTTGTATCTCGATTCTCGATGTGTTGTATAATTTTTGGTAGTGGATCGATTCTCGGCCGTAACAATGTGTTTTCTCGACCTAACATAGTCTCTGTGTTAGGCACCTATACTCCAATTTCCAGGGCCATTTCAAGGAGAAACCTAAAGGGACGCCAGGGGTACATGTGCTATGTCTTATACATTGGAGAGATAGAAAACCTAAAGGGACCAGCTTTCAGTACATGTGCTATGTCTTACATTGGAGAGATAGAATTCAAACATGGAAAAGATGAGGTTGTTAAATAGTGCTGCTCATGCATGGTTAGAGAGGCCCCTCAAACATGGGTCAAGGCTTTTTCAGTGAGTATCCTAAGTGTGACATCCTTTTGAATAATAACTGAAGTCTTCAACAAATACATCTTAGAGGCTAGAGAACTACCAATCTTGAGTATGCTGCGAAGATCAAGGGGCAGCTCATGACAAGGCACAATAAAAACAAAAAGAAGTTGCAGAAAATTTGGTTGGAATGGAGACATGTCCAAAGATTAGAAAGAAGCTCATGCTGAATTTGCCAATGCATGCATGCTATGTACTACGCAGTAAGGTGGCGTTTTTTAGGTGCATGACAGGGATAAGAAATACATAGTTGACATCTTAGCAAAGAAATGTGACTGTACGAGATGGACCTTACTGGAATTCCATGCAGCCATGCAATCTCTTGTTTGAGACATTGAGAGGATCCCTCAAGAATCAGTTTTGCCTCACTGTTACTCAATAAAAACATTTCCTCGTGCTTATGGGTTCAACATCCGGCTTGCAATGATATGGGCAAATGTGTTCATGTTGAAGGTCGTGAGATATTACCACCAGTGTATGACAAAAGGGATTGGGAGACCACCAAAAGCTGTAGGAAGGCACACCATGAAGTGCAAGGAAGCAAAGGGCCAAAATTATCTAAGCATGGATGCGATGCACCGCACTCACCGTCGCAGAGGAGAAGGCCACAATAGAACAACATGTGGACTAGGCTTCACATTTAGAGAAACTAAAACATTCATCATACTCACCGTAGTAGCGTCGGCTACCGAGGCGGAGGTGGAGGCGGCGTCGACTGCGCGCGAATGGTGGGAGCTCACTTTCCCGGTTCGGCCTCGTAACCAGAGCACTCACGCTGCCACTGCTGATCTTTCTCCGCCTTTGCCTCCGCAACTGCCCACCTTTCCCGATCGGGCCTCCAAAAGCGCTCTTTGCAGGGCCCCTGGCCGCCCGCGCCCCCGCGACTCCTCCGTCGCTCCGCGGCCCCGTCCGTCTCCATCGCTACCATCTTTGCCGTAACATTTGACGCCAATGTGTCAAGATTGCGGAGCTAAGGTGTGTAGGAAGTCATAGAATGAGGAATGGAAGAGGAACACTTACCCGGAGTGTTGCCACCACGGTTGGGCGCCGGAGTATGGGCGGGCTTGAGCTCGTGCTCGCTGCCCGGATCTCGTCAAACGAGGAACCGACCTCCGTCTCGATAACACCGTCCCCCGAGGCCGCAAAACCGCCCATGCTTCTTGCCTTGCCCCGCCCTCATCAAGGCCTTCGGGATTGGGCCGCTCCTCGGTCGCTCGGATCGTACGCCGCTGCCCATGGAGGACCTTTGATTCTATGTACGGTGAGATGCGAGGTGGGTGTTGGCGTGGTGAAGGACTCCGCCAGAGGGTCTCTAGGGTCCGGGCCCGTTGTCGGCCGAGGCCTTGCCAGCAGTGGGACAAGGCGAATGCCTTGAGGTCACTACAAGGGCGGCCACCATGTGCCGCCGATCGCGTAGAAAGACAACAACATTGTTAGTTGTTGCGTGCACTGAGCGTTAAGTTAGAGAAATGGTTTCGCCTTTACCCAGGCTTCCGAACTCGAGAGAGGTTGCGGCTGCCTTTGATGGTGTGGTATCCCGGCATCCGCAAACGGCGCCGCTGGCCTTCCTCGTGGGCCTTCTTCCAATTCTCATCGGTTGCACCGGTCCACATGCTTCTCCCAAGCATCCGCATGTCGATTGCACCATTGTGGAATCGCCTACAAGCCATCGCATACGATATATCGTAAGATCAAATTAAGGAAACATAATCTCGAAGAAACCAATAGTATTGTTCTGTATTTACCCCAGGGTACTCCTCTTTCGTTAGCACGACCTTCCTTGCAACATCTTTGGGAGTTTTAGCTTTTTCTTCTTCGCGTAGTGCCAAATGTGGGCCCGGTGACGCGCTGGCCGTGATGAAGTCCGTAACACGCTTCGACAAGAAGTGAACGCCACCACGTACGCCTCTCGCCTCCTTTCCGTCCTCGTATCTATAGAAATCCCGTGATAAAGGGAATGTGTCAATTAATTAATAGAAAATGATCTATGGATACCATGTACCGAGGAATGTAGTGCGAGAAAGACTTGCCTCCAACTCCTTGACCACCCGCTCCGCCTTGTGTCTATTTCCCACACATCCATGGCACGCAGCCAGTGTGGTGGCCGAACTCGGTTAAGCCGGCACCACCCGGCCTTCACCTAAGTCCACCTATAACAGGGTAGTGCAGCTATTGCAGCTCCTAGGACGCCATTCACTTTGCGTGCCCTCGATACCAGTATCCACAAGTTTCCTTCCTGCACAAGATTACAAAATGTTTTAGTTTCTATTTTGATTTTCAACATTTCAAATGAAGAATGCCCAACATATGAAGTTGTTTACCTATCCCCAAATGGTGTGATCACGGACGATTTGCCACGGTCGAGACGGGATTTCGTGGGACCACGTAAGAACGGGTCCGCACAACCGACCGCGGTGGGATCCACTCTCCGCCGCCTCATCCCCGCCTGCCTCATCCCCGCCGCCTCATCCCCGCAAGCCTGCTGGAGGCTCCTCCATGGGCGTCCGGTAGGGAGCGCAAAGGCCGCTCCCGGACGTCAAGCCTCTCGCTATGCGCGCCTCGAGTAGGACCCGACGCCGCTCGACACCTTAGGAGTGTCCAAAGTTGGCGTAAAGAGTATGGATAGCCCTCTGGGTGGCATTTCGCATTAAGAAACAACAAACCAATTAGCATATATAAACGAGACATACTTAGTAAGAGATGCAAAATCATGAAAATATAATTACAAAAAACAAATAGTATTACATGTATTAGAAACGATCTCTAATTACAAAAAACAAATAGTATTACATGTATTAGAAACGATCTCCACGATCGGGATGAGCTGGTTGTAGTCATCGTCATCGCTATCAACCATGTCCAAATTTTCATTCACCTCGATCATCAATGATTAGCCAGTTTCGGTGTAAGCGATCAAGGAACTCTATGTCCTTTGGATCTTCCACCTCATCTCCCGAGTCCTCATCAACAACCCTTTCGATGTCTACTTCCATTTCAAATAGCCCAGCTTAAGTCTATATCAATGCTCCCTTGTAGCCCCTCTTCGTGGTGACGTAACTCTTCGCTTGTTCCGGGTTCAACTCATAATCTTCATCATTCGGGAGAACAACTCTACCGTGCGGCGACATCGTGTGAACAATGTACCAACCCTTAAGGGTTTTCAAGGTTTGGCAAGCATAGGGACAATAATAGACTTGCCTGGCAAGTTGAGCCACAAGCCGTGACATCGTCACCTTCAAGGACGGAATCCAATCGACCCTCGACATGCCCAAGATTAGGGTATTGTCTCGAGACCTTAGGATCAAACCACTTGCATTTGAATAAAACAACCTTTAAAGTTTTGGAACTAGGAAACTCAAGTTCGTATATTTCTTCAAGTATCCCATAATAGGTCTTTTTATCCGCTGCAAGGCCATAACACCTGAAGATTCGTGGGTACTTCGATGTGGCCGTTTCGCCGTAGCTTGCCGTGCGGCGATACCCGTTCACATCATAAACGGTACATGTCATGATCCTAGAGTCAAAGCCATCAGCAACCCGCCGCAATTCGGCACTTATAGACTCATCCCCGTAGCACCGCAAAGTCGTGGATAGAGTGTTATATATGTTATAGACTCATCCTTGTGGCGAGTGGAACTTGAAATCAAGAAAACAAGAGGGGGTTGGATGCGACTTAGTTGGACGGTACCTTCTTTTGGAACCAAGAAATGAAATCCCGCTCCTTAAGAATGGTATCAACTTCATGAGGGCAAGGTCGCCTTGATTGACGCCAATATAGCTTAACAAATTCCCTGTGTCAATAAAAAACAAGAGGGGTTGGATGCAGAATAGTGACGGTGTAAGTAACAAGTTCGTTGAGAACTTACTTGATATACGGTGCCACTTCGTCAAGGTTGCCCAACAAATATAGCATGATACTACGCCACTCTTTATTGTCCAATGTCTTTGGTGTCAATGCACTTGCTCTTCCGAGTGACCCCCTTTGAAAAGGCTAAGGGTCGATTCATTTTCGTCCTCATTGTAACGAGACCATGGATTATGCACTGTGAAAGGTTGCAATTCGATAGTATGTTGTTGTGAAGTTTGTCACCTCCTCGTTAATGTATGCCTCTCGATGGAAGCCTCAATTCCGGCTTTATTTCCACATTTCTTGCGAATTGTCTTTAGACATCTCTCGATTGGATAGCACCAAATGGGCATACACACGAGCCCCCCATTCGTGCCTCGTACGGAGGTGCACAATCAAATGTTGCATCGACAAGAAAAAGCCAGGTGGAAATATCTTCTCCAACTTACGTACCAACTCGTGGGCTCTTTTTTCCAAGTCAGCAAACCACTTGTACGGATAACTCTTTGGCACAAAGCCGACGGAAGAAATAGCTCAACTCGCCAGACGACCCAGATATGCTCGGGACAAAGCCCGCGAACCATCGAGGAAGAAGCCGCTCAATCCATATGTGGAAGTCGTGACTCTTCATCCCTAAGACTCGGCCACTAGATGGGTTGTTGGCCCCCTTCGCATTCGCGCGCATACCCATCGAAACCTTAAGTCCTTCATCCATTGACTATAACCGTCCTATTCTTCTTTTCCAAGACGTAATCGGCCCTAGGCCTTCTCCATGTCTTGCGCGCCTCTTGGAGGCT
The DNA here is from genome assembly GCA_018135685.1 of Themeda triandra. Taxonomy (NCBI): domain Eukaryota; kingdom Viridiplantae; phylum Streptophyta; class Magnoliopsida; order Poales; family Poaceae; genus Themeda; species Themeda triandra. The sequence goes on along the minus strand of JAENPR010000218.1, from coordinate 850,073 downwards.
TCATCTCTAGGTGTGGTCTATCGCATAATGTTGCCAGGTCCGCTCTAGCCTTAGGGTTGTCCTTTGTCTTCTCGGTCCATGAGTGTTGCCCGTGAGAGCTTCGGCGACATTCTTCTCGGTGTGCATTACATCAATGTGATGTGGTCAGTGCCGAGTCCTTAAAATAGGGGAGCCTCTCCAAGCCCGACTTATGAGTCCACATATGTTGAAGACCATACCCCACAAAACCAACTCCGTTTTGATTGGCGCAAGACCATCTATCTTAGCAAGAACCTCGGCGCTGTCATCTTCTCATGATAGGTCCGTCACTACGACACCTTTCGTAAAGTTCTTAACGCCTCGTCGAATTCATGGTCAAGAGGAGGAATTGTCGATGTAAGTCGAACGAGGAAAACTTGCCACCCCTCTTCAACCTAATGAACTCCGCAGCTTCCTTACAAATCGGGCATGGGAACTTCCCCCGGACACACCAGGCCGAATAACCCATACCCGAGAAAGTCATGCATTGAGTATTGGTACCAAACATGCATTGTAAAGTTCCTCTTTGTAGCTCGGTGGTATGTCGCATTCCCGTCATTCCATGCAATGATCAACTCATCGATCAAAGGCTCCATGAACACACCCATATGTTTCCTGATGTCCGTGAATTATTAGCGACAAGAATATGTTACGGCGTTGAAGAAGGGCGCGGCGGAGATTTAGGGGGACAATGAAGATTGGCCAACAAGTGTATGGGGCCGCACTCATTCCAAAAGGATTGAACCCATCCAAGGCAAACGCAACACGCACATTACGAGCCTCTTTTACTTTTGTCACGATAAACATCATCAAATTTTTTCCATGCTTCACCATCCGATGGATGTATCATCTTGTCGGGATTGTATCTCGATGCCATTTTTGTGCCATGTCATCTCTGTTCATGAACTCGGGTCATGAACATCCGTTGGATTCTCAGTATGAACGGAAGGTACCGTAGGACTCTCATGGGGGATGTCAAGAGCGGGCGCTTCGGCCATCTTTAGATTCTACCTCCACATACCTAGAGGCCTTACACTTTGGACAATAATTCGCGTTCTTGTGATCTTTCCTAAAGAGGACGCACCCGTTCTCACAAGCGTGTATCCGTCATACGGCATCTTAAGCGCTTTGAGGAGTTTCACCGACTCGTACATGTTCGTTGGCGGCGAGTGCTTTTTCGGAAGACGGGTCCCAACAACTTCCGATATCATTGAAGCAATCCCGACTCAAATTATGCTTAGACTTCAACCCCACTAATCTTGCAATGCCATCCAAGTTGAGAAACATTTGCCAACTCGTGAAGGGGCATCTTTGCCGACTCATCATGAGATAGAATGGGCACCTCAAGGGTTTCCTCCGGCTCCTTTCCTCTCGTTTCGTCCTCCTCCTCCGTTCCGTTGGTACCTTGTGTAAACCCCAGTGCTGGTGGAGGTCATCCATCATGTCCGGTACCCCGAGTAGCATTATCAAACTCCTCCAAGCGTTGTCTCACCGCCTCCCGTCTAATACGATGGCCTTCGCCATGGCACACCCATTGGGTATAGTCTCGCGTAAAGCCAAACTTGCAAAGATGTTGCCCTATCACCTTCCTCGTCTTCCTAAACTTGTTTGCACATGTGCTGCGGTGGACACCACACCTCTTTCACCGCTTGAGCACCGGACCAAATGCTTTATCCAGGAATTCATCGGTCTTCGTAACCATTCATCGTTGATTTCACCGACTACGACGGCCCTGTACATCCACTCATGGTTATCCATCCTCTAGTATATACATAACGTAGGTAATATAACCATCAATGACATATGCACGCCTTGCCTACTATCTAATAGGTGAGGATAGTCCTAATCCCACCGCGGATGTCATGGGTGAGGTTAGCCATGATACGCTCCCGATCCGAGACGTAAATTTGTGGCCATTCCCCGGCTCGTTCTCCCGATACACGTCCTCGAAGGGAGAGTGTATCCGGAGAACAACGGGAGGTGGCGCCGCCCGTGCGGATCCGGAGCGTAACATGGAAACTAACTCATCTACGCACCCACCTGGCTGTCCAAAAACGTGGACAATCCAGGAAATTGTATACGACCATAGGTATGCAAAGATCACATACCCCCGACCGTATCTGTTTTCGGACGGAGACGCCTAACTCCGGGCTACACCGATCTACGTACGACAATGGTAAGAAAGAGAGCTTAATTATACCTAGGGGTATGAGTGGAGACAAAGGCAATGGAAAAGGCGGCGCTATGCAAAAGCGGGACCGCAGCGCCACCGAAGACAATCGAGGGTCGCCTAGGTGCTCTGATTCCCCACCGATCGTCCCGCTATGCAAAACAAGAAACATACATCACTATAAGTTGAAAAAATCGGCGGAGTAACCTTTCCCTGCACGGGAGGTTTCCAATACTGCAAGAAAGAAGCCACGGCAAGAAGGTTGACAATTCAAAATGATGCATTCGATCGAGAAGAATATGAACTTAATTTGATAACAACAGCTTACTTTGTTATACGGTAAATCTAATAGCAAAGCCAAACTTGTCTATATATAGGATCAGCCATAACATTGTGATGCCATTGAAAGCACACTACAGCTATGTATATAAGAATTTACATAGAAGTTACAAAAACAGAGCACCACAATATCAACTTAGTTGCCATCGATTTGGATATCCAAGCACATGGTTTTTTTTACCACACCAAGCACATGGTTGAAACCTTTCAAAGCACAATGATAGACATAAAAGATAATTATATTCTAAGGTACTTTCTAACGACAATATAAGCACAAAAGCTAAGCTACATAATATCAGTTAATGATAAACCATACGTACGGGATGGCTGATTTGGTTAATTCCAATATCAGTTAATGCTACATACATAATAAGCCATACATGTGCATGTTCACAGAAAGCCAAAGTTTCCATCTGTACGTAAAGTGAGTCATATTTCAGAGACAATTAAGCAGGAAGGACAAGGCCAGTTTCCATCCGTGCGAGTCATACTGTGAGGACACGGCGCAGGAAGGACAAGCAAGAGGGCTGCGGCGGCAAGCCACGTCGAGCTGCTGGAGTGTACTGTTCACAGGAACAGTACTACGAACCCTAGCACATGGATATGCAAAGAAAAAGACTAGGGACGCGAAGCAGCACTAGATCGGGATTAATGAAGCACTAAACAACTAGGGGACCAAAGGAATCGAGCCAAAAGCTAAGCACGTGCGCGGATCGAACAAAAAGAAAATCACCTTTTTTTCCACTTTGGGGAGAAAGGGACAGCACGTGGAGAAGACGACGCCCTGGAGCAGAAGAGGACCAGTGGGCGGAGGAAGTGCCGCACGGTCACGCAGGACGAGCCGCGAGAGCCGAGCTGCTATGTCGACGGGGCGAGCACACGGGTCGAGGAGAGACGGCGCAGTCACGCCACAGGGGCTCGACGCACGGGCGCGGACCAGAACAGGAGTGGCGGGTCGGGGCAGGGGACCACGCGTCCTCTGCGAGGACGCGGCAGCCGGCAGGGGCAGGCGGCGGAGCCTTGCAGCGCGGCGCTGGACAGGGACCGCGCGGCCGTCGAGGTTGCCGGAGAAAGCGCGTGGGAGAGAGGAAGGGGAGTGGGAGGCGGCGGCGCGGCCGGAAGCGGACGCGGTACGTCGAGGGCGAGTGGGGCGGGCGGCGGAGCCTTGCGGCGCGGCGCGGACGGGGACCGCGCGGCCGTCGAGGTTGCCGGGAGAAAGCGCGTGGGAGAGAGGGAGGGGAGTGGGAGCGTTGCGGCGGCGCCGGAAGCGGACGCGGTACGTCGAGAGGGCGAGTGGGCCGGGAATTCGAGTGAGCGTTGCGGCACGCTGGAAGCCTGCTCCATTAGTTTTCAATTACAGCAAACAGAATGATCTATCAATTGTTAAGCTGATCCATCCTTCTTACCCCTTCTTGCTTTATGAATCTTCTGCTTCATCTTATATTGTTTTATACGGATATAGCTCATAGCAATCTCATCCATTTATCATTGGTGTTTCCAGCAGTTTATATATAGGCAGTGTTCACAGCCTTTCATTATGGCATTGACTCACCACCCACAAAACCTTCATCTTAATGTTGTGCCTATCCTTTCAGATTAACTAGCTGAGAAAAATTATATTGCACAAGCGTCAGTTGGACAACCACCATTAGTATAGCATTATTTAGTTAAACTCTGGATCGTGTTTTCTTGAAACGTCTAGGCCTGGACCCTTGTGCAATATCTCTTACGATAACCACATGAAAATAGTTGACCGTTTACTTTTCTTTGAAAGGTGCAAAGTTTTTTCTCTGTTGGATGATAGGGATACTACTGTTACTACTATTAGTATCTTTGAAAACTATTGTTGTTTCTCATTTAGTTGTATTGACATGATTTGGATGAGAGGGATACTAATGTTACTATCCGAAAGGATCAAGATGCCCAAGAGGGGTAGCTCCACTAGTCCTCGTTGGAGCACCCGCGCAAGGGTGTAGCTCCCCCTTGATCCTCGCAAGGACCAAGTGCTCTCTAGGGCTGATTCTTCGTCGCTCCGACGCGGTGAATCGCCAAGAACCGCTCACAAGATGAGTTGGGTCATCCACAAGCTCCGCCGGATGATCACCAAGCTCCCAATCACCACCAAGCCATCTAGGTGATGGCGATCACCAAGAGTAACAAGCACAAGCTCTCACTTGACCACGAGCCTAATGAGAAGGATGGATGCACACTTTGTCACTCTTCTAATCACTTCATGAGATGCTCACACCATGGATTCGCGAATCACTAGCAACTCATGAAGCTCTTGCTCTCTCAAGCTCTCAAAGCAATGTCTCGGAGAAGAAATGGGCAAGAGAGGGAGAGAGGAGGGGTGAGGTCGTATTTATACCCAAGGCCAAAATCCAACCGTTACCCCTTGCGAGAAATCGGGCGACGGACGCGTCCATCGCTAGGCGTCGGACGCGGCCAACGCTTTACCCAATTTAAACTTCCAGCTAGCCGTTACCGGCGTCGGACGCGTCCAACGCCTACCGACGGACGCGTCCGACGGTCGGCCTCCGAGAAAGGTCACGGTGCATCCGACGGGCCCACCGGCGTCCGACGCCCTCGTTTCACCTCGGTTTGAAGAACTTTGTGAACGGCTTCGACTTCGGGCACCCTCAGGAACGAAATGGAGCCACCTAGCGCTATGATTGACAAGTGTGCACCACACCTAATCCACTAGACTTACCTAGGTCAAGCTACCCATTTGCACTCCCCTTAATAGTACGACCAAAGGAGAAAACAAAATCCTAATGATTAATCCGATGTCTCTCAACACCATCGACGGTGAACGGCCGTTCTTAATCTTGTCGTTGATCCTTTGAAAGCCAAAACGTTTTCCATCGTTAAGAGGGCATGACAACCGTATTGCACGACATCCTATTACCATGACTTAACTTACCATTGTTTCGGAACACACGTTAGTCACGATATTTTACATTGTCATTAATCATCGAAACCCACATCATCCATGCGACGCAGCCCGTGTTGCGTCGGACGCGTCGTCGATCCACGGACGCGATCCGTAGGGGTGAAAATCACCTGGCCCGTGGGACGCGAGCTTGGGCGTCGGACGCGTCTTAACGTGCGTCCGTCTTTTTTTTTCTTTTTCAGCTCAATTTGTTCTCAACAGCGGTGAACGCGGCCGCGTGGTGTCCGTCGGACGCAGAAAAAAGACCTCAGCGTCCGTCTCCGTTTAGATTTCACCTTTGCTACCTATGAAAAGAACATGATAAGTAACTAGCCAAGTAATAACACAACTAGGATCTCAACAATACGAAAACTTGAATCAATCCTAATCCAAATTGTTTTTGGTTCCCAACAAACCCCTGAATGTTCTGGATTGTGAATTTTAGAGATGAACAGTCGCTCAAAAATAATTCAAGAAATAGTTGCTAATTTCCTTATTCATGGAGGTTAGCATCCATCAGTTCATCAGTTTTGTTACTAGTATCTATTCACACAACTATATCAGCGAAAATATACACGGTATAATTAGTACTATAAATTAATTTTTATACAACTAAATCTGCAGCAAGTATATAAAACAAGGATAATTAAAACAAATGAAGAACACGGGAAAAATAAATAAAAAATGGTTAACAAAATATAATGAGTGTAAGATTAGACCACTTCAGCTCCACATCACCTTCTTGTCCAACTCAGCATCCCTCCGAAAAAAATATCCCTTCTCCCGAATCCTCTCCACTTCTCCCGAACCCGGACGGCCGGACGAACGCGCACGCCTACGCCGCTCCGCCGCAACGCCTCCTCCTCCCCGTCTTCTCCCAAGCTCCCCGTCTTCTCCCAACGCCTCCTCCTCCCCGTCTTCTCCTCTCTCCCTCCGCCCTCGGCGGTGCGAGCGGCGCGCCGCAGCCACGGCACGGCCGCCCCCACGGCGCGGCGGCGGTAGATCTGCCACCGCACGGCTGCCACGGCGCGGCGGCTTGCGGACTCGCCGGGGCGGCGCGTCGACGGCGGCCCGGGCGGCCGGTCCGCGCGGCGGCCCGACCACGCGGCTGGCGGAGCCACCCGGTGCAGCAGCGGCTGCGACCTAGGGTTCTGCGGCGGCGTAGCACCGGCGGCCTCCTCCTGCTCTCTCCTCTGTCTCGATCGCCACCGAGCCATGGCGCGGCGAGCTCGGCCGACTATGGCGTGCCGCTCCTCGCACGTCCCAAACCCGAGCGTTGATTCACGGCGGAGCTCGACCAACGCACCGCCATCGAGCAGGTCGTCGTATCTACAAGGCCTAATCAGCCGCGGTCTAATAATGTGCAATCACATCATGCGGCGGCGTACGTGACACTGTGCTGAGTTTGACTGATTTTGTCTCGCCATGTCCGGTGGCGGTGGAGGAGCGCAGATTTGGGAGGCAAGGCCGCTTGATCTCACAGCACTCGATGGCACACATGCTTGTGCTGTTCAAGGTGACGAGAGGCTTCCACGCCGCAGGTAAGGCAACGTTGCAATTGGATGCCTACTTAAAGCCACCACCACCTAGCAATCAATTAGAGATGCCAGCACATTTGAGATCGAATACAAATGTCAATAACTTGCTAACCTCCAAGTTTAAAAATGTTCGATACTGGAGAATAATTACTAAAAAGTGCAATACATATTTGTTATGTTTGTCATCTTTCACTGATGCTGACCACTTGAGGATTAGAGATGAGTTCATTTTTCCTCTTACTGTACAGTCCACATTAACAAGAGGAATAGTTCATTTTCGTATAGTGGATAGTTCATTTTCCTCTTACTGTTTGCACTGGTGTGTTTGGGCAATTGTATTTGAGAAAATATGGGATAAGGGTTGAGCCCTTGTGATCGTGGTAGATTTGAAAGGCTGAAGATCTTTTACGAATTTGCTTTTCTCAGCGTAGATGTGCTTTCCTAACTTACTCCAAATATTTGTAGTGTGACAAAAGTCCATGTCTAATGACTGAATGTTTTCTTCCTAAAACTTTTTTTGGTATTATAAATGATGAACTTGGTAGGATCACACAAAAACCAAATGTTATATTTACATAGCCTACCTTCAAATCGATTCTAAATTTATTTAGTTCATCTTCAAAATTTCCAATGCAAACTTGATTGATATGTTCTGTGGTCTGTAATTTATATACCTAATCCCAAATGCTTTCCCTGTTTGTATATTGTACCTAGGTTCAGTTGATCTTTGTGTGCTTCTGCTTACGCTTCACGAGACTAAAGTTGAGTCATATTAATAAAATCAATGATATGCTACAATTTTAGGCTCTAAAGAAAATATGCAAGCTGTAGGATGAAAACCATGTGCAAATGGTATTCTGGTTCAATATGTACATTCATGTTATCAAGAGTTGCATAAGCACATTTTGCTTTCTCTCACTTTCTTCTTGGTTATATCCAAAGATGATCACCTTACTTGATTATTTAATTTTCAAACATAATAGTCACTCAAAATAATGTAGGAGTATCTTTTCCTCCCAATATAAGATTGTTTCGATGCTACTAACACTCGCCGACACATAACCCTGTTATAAGAAAAGGTCATTTAGGCAACAGAATGGGTAATCCAACAACATGTTATTGTCATTTTTTAAAATAAAATGAACTCACATTGTTGTTCTCTCATTTCCACAGGATTAGCCCGATGATGCTTTGCTAGGAGGAGGTCACGCGCCATCGTGACATGTGCGATGCACGGTCTGCTGCTAAGAGTCCAACAGCGGACGAATGAAGGAAGGCTTGTCCTAAGGTGATGCTTCAGCCCCCTGTTAATTTCATGATGGTTCGGTGGGAGGAATGTCAATATTTTGTGTTCATGATTTTTTCCCCGTTCCTTGAATGAAAGGACCAAGTTGGGAAGTTACGTATGAAGTATGGTGACAAGTGAGGCTAAAGGACACAAAGGCAAGCCAATCAGCGAATTGCAAGGTTCAGCCTTGGCGCTGCCTCCTTAAACAGGATGACAAGTTTTTGCAATATCTACGGTACTCCAATTTCCCCTTTCATTTTTCTAATTCACTTCTCAGGCCTGCAGTTGGTCGCGGGACAAATTAACTCTCATCTGAAACCTGGAACACATTGCAAAAAAATTCACACTACGTAGCAAGAAATCAAGCCTATCTTAGCTGCAATAAATAGCCCTAATAAAATGAGTTTATATTCCATTATCCGATTACCGGTGTACATGGCTGGTTATTGAGAATCTGAAGAATGGCTCACTACTTTGCACAGGACTTATAGGACACCTAAAGCTCCAAGTCTAAAAGCAATATCATGTGGAAGAGGATGGGGATTAGAGAGCATGTGATCACCTGTTCATACTATGCCGCTGCGGTTATCCTATGCTTGAGGTCCCCATCTAACTTAGTGGTGTCTTGCCTTTTGGAGATAAAAATTGATGTGAATGTGCAAAGATGTTCCAAAAGGTTCGTTTCAGACTTCACATACTTCATTGATGAATTGAAGTGCAACGAACCTTTAGAATATACATATATACAACTGTCTTATGTATTGTTGTTTGTAGACACATTTACTCTGCAGGTAGGGCAGCAGCATGCCAAGTTGAGCACATAAAGAAGTTTCAGCACATTACCATATTGCAAATTACTTGGAACAAAAGGTTTGTTCTTGCTGCATATATGAATTTCATTGTTTGCCCTCTAGCAGTGTGTGTGACTATCCTATATTTTATAGCTTATACTAGCAGAAATTCCAGCGGGGGTAGAGTGTGCTCATTGAAACTGTGAAGAAGTTAATTATATTAGAATTACTAAATACTAAGTCATGGGGATTCAATCAAACTGTATAATGTTTTGATGGTAAAATATGAAGGCGTTGTTCTAATGTTTTTTCTTTTCTTTTGAACTGTTGTTGTGTACGTGGAAGCAAATTCAAAAAGTCAGAATGGAGGAGTCCATAGCATAGAAGCAGCCCCTGGAAGTGGATATTAGGCTGAAATGTAGATTTGATTCCTTGCACGTAGCGGGTCTTGTGCTCTGCACGATGAGAGACAAAGAGGATACAAATTAATGGACTTTGGTTTACATCATAGATAGGTGTCTATAATATATGATGTAGACAAATTGGAAACCATAGAAGCAGCACAATCGTTTTAAACACTTTCATTTGCAAAGCTTGAAGCATCTTGAATGTTGCAAAGTGCAATCATGACGGCTGCGCTTCTTAGAGGGGACTATCAAAAAGGAGCATCATAGTTCTTTGAAGGCAACATAATTTCATAATTTATATAGAACAAACAGCAAAACCAGCTAGGAAGGAACATGAATTCATTAAAACCTTTTGCAACGAGATGTAATAGGTTGGCATCATTCAGAACACGGTCGTCTGCTAGGAACCCCGGAAATGATAACCTCCTTTTAATTTTTGAAAGGCTAAGCTGGAGCACATTACAAAGGACATGATCACTATGAGGCAATTTACTTGTGAGATATTCGCTGCACACTCCACATGCATGAACCATCTCATTTGAAAGAGCGACAAAATTGATCTATTGTACCTGCTTTGGGAACTTTGACTGTCCCGAGTTGTGCAACACAGGTAGAAAGTTAAACGAATCACAATTAGAAAGGAAGCAGCATTACTAATTCAGAATAGGTGCAAATACACATGAATTGTACAAATTATAGATCAGTCAGTAGTTGTAACCTGCATGAATAAGCGTTCTTTTGAGATTATTGCACCAATGATCTTGCTGCTAACCTCTGCCCTCATTTTCACGGCAGGAACACCGGGCTCAGTCCCGATGCGGGAATCGAGGTTGCCAAATCTGTTGGCAATCTTCTTGCATTTGAGTTAGGAGCCTCGATTTGTGGAAGGTATGGTGCGGTGTAGATACCTTGATCTTTGCGTGGCAAGCAAAACAAATTTTTTTGTTAGTTCTAAGATTTGGTTGACACATGCATACCCATCCTGTTTAATCCGCATAAACCAAACGAAATGGTAAGCAAAGGAAATGACCTTGTGGCATTCTATCCGGCATGTCGAAGGCGAGCACATGCACGGTAAGAGGAAGGACGCAAGAGTGCACGTCCATGTTGCCGCGGGGATGGACGGCATTTGGCAACGCGGCCTCTCGCTGAGAGCAGTGACGGAGGGACGTCTTCCGTGGACGACGCACTTGGCTGCACGGCCGCCAGAGCGGGCGGAGCGGCAATGGCGACCCATAGGGAGTGGGAGCGCGGAGGCGACGGCGGGGAAGCGGTGCCGGGTGGCACGCGCGTGGAGCCGGGGTCGGCCTGCGCCGCAGGAGAGGATGGGGAGGGCGGCCGGATTGCGTGGCTGTCCGTGGTGGCCCTCGACGCCGGGACGGAGGAGCCGGCGTGGCCACGCGGGTAGCGGAGGGAGGAGAAAAGGGCATGTGGCTGTGGGTTGGAGGAGCTGGGAGAAAATTCCAGCATGTTCCTGCGGGAGCGAGAAGCAGAGGCCACTACCTGCATCGTGGTTTTCGTGAAGGTGGGCACGTGGACGTTTGTGATGCTCGGCTTCGGGGACGCTTCGGGATTGGATGGCAATTGCCGTATACTGTTGCAGGAACAGGAAATTGTGAGGAGGCACGAAAATTGAAGTAAGAGTATTGTATAGATTACACCAGGTGAAGGGCCCTCTAAAGTACACTTAAATAGTAAAAGTAAAAGCAAAAGCAAAAGCAAAAAAAAAAAAAAAAAACTCTTGAAAGGCCTTGGCATCTCATCGTTGCATGAGATTGACAAATAAGAAATGGTGTCTGCTCATACAACCTCGGATATACCATGTCATCTAAATTACATATCGATTCGTTGGTCCTTTCCCTTTGAGAATAGATTTACTCCTAGATAACTCTCTACGTTGGTTTTAGAGGCTGTTTAGCCTATGTGGTACAACATAGTTTTCAAGCTTCTCATTTTAATGGAAACTTCAAGGTCCTGCTCCTCTTTTCAATAAAACTATATATTAACTCCTATTACCTATTCTTTTCTTGATCTTCAATCTATCCCACATATATGCTAGCATATTGACGTAGATAACATTTTGGAATAACTAAGTCTGACCATTTATCCGTATTATTCCGACTATAATAATGATTGATTGATTTCAGTTATGGTACAATGGTGGCGAAGCCATTTAACCTCTGGATGTATCACAGATCTACCGTAAGAAGAACACTTGCATTGAAGAAACAAGCACTATATATATACTCCGAAGAAATGTAGGTTCACCACACCTCTACACAGCTATCTTAACTCATTATAGATGTAGATTAACCGTATACGTGAATTATTTGAGATGTCAGGTTAGATACCCATGTGGTTTGTGCTAAACCATTAGGTTATGGTCTGTCTGTTACTAACTAACCTCAAAAATGAGGACCTCATTTCATTGTGTGAAAATTCTAAGCCTTATGTACCGCACTAAGGCCATCTTTTCTTAATTGCACATTTTAGTTCTTGTATCTTTGGCGGTTGTGAATTCTATGTGCTTACCGCGGACGCATCCATGAAAAATAGAAAAGGACTTCACGGTTATTTGTCGATGCCTCCTATGTTGTCCCCCGTTTTTGTTTGCATGGTTTTAGACTGATTTTAATTGTTTACTTTCTAAAACATGTTTTGTTTGCGCTCTCCACTAATATCGTTCCTTCTTTTTGCAGCCGATGACTACAACGACCAACTCCCAACCAAGAGGTACATTATATGACATATTACCACAATATAACCTTTATCCACCTATGACACTATATTAATTTAAAGTTACAAGTAATACATCAATAAACGTTCTGAAATATATGCAGATGTTAGGACCGAGGGATTACAACCGTATGATTACAACCGTATGAATAGTCCACCCTCGCACTTACCTAGATTCATTGACATATAGAAAGTACCAAAAACGTTCTGGCAGGAGGTTGCTGGGAGAACGGCCCGTCCTCGGCAGGAGGTTGCTGGGAGAACGGCCTTGCCCCGATTGTTGTCTATTTTGTTTTGGGCAGCACTCAAGCGTGTAAATTGACCGGTCGAAGCCTCACGTACCGGCAGGCCCTCACATGTGCCGGGCCATCGCCTTGTTTCCCGAGCGCATCAAGTGGGCGGGTGGCGAGAGGGAGAGAGATGTTTGAAAGGAGACAGGAGAAAAGGAAAGAGCCAAAACAAAAGTAGAGATGCATCCAAGAGTTTTGCACTGCAGCGAGGCACCGGCAATGACCCACCGTGTTTGCTGTAGCGACGCGCCCGCCGGCCGTTTTGGTTTCTTTAGCCGAGCGTCGTGTAGCCGAGCGCGCGCCATGCATATATGCCGCGCGCGAGCTTGGGTTGAGGCGCGAGCGACGGGTCGACGGCGGTGTACGAATTTTAAAGAGGAAGATGAACCCGCGGGCGGTTTTCAAGAATGAAGAAACCTCACTTGTAAATCCTCAATTTTTCAAATATAGGCTTAGCATAATTTTTGAAATAAACGCCGGGCTGCATGCATGAGTGAGGGCCCCGGGTGTCGTCGTGACAATGAACAGGGCCGTCTTTCAATGAGACAATATTGACCCTTGTACGTACGCTTCCGGTGCTTTGCGTACGGAGCGCGGCATGGCGAGAGGACCCCGGCGCTCGGCGGACGCGGCCAATTAGGACGCCTCGGTGCTCACGAGGCGATGCCGGGCCGACGATCGAGGCGGCAGCGGCCATGCATGAGCCCATGACGTGCCTTTCCACACGCCGGCCGGGCCGGCGGGATCGAGCAGCGCCCGCGAGGAGGGCCCAAACGGGCAGCCTTGCCACACACGAGCTCCAGCGCGCTGTGTGTTTCGAGGCGCTCTAGCACCACACGCGGGCTCCGGCTCCCGCGGCCGCGCCGCGGTGCAGCCGGAGTGGCCGAGCTAGCGAGTGGGACGACGAGTCGTCGTTGTCTCGGGACGCGGGACTCGCTAGGCCGTCTCTCGGAAGCGCCGGCATGCATATGAGCGGCAGCCGCACGGGCCGCCAATGAATCCACATATCATGCGCTCGATCGAGGCCGCCATGAATCCATGTGCGCTCGGATAGATCGAGTCTCTCGATCAGCTCTAGCATTAATGGCATCGCAGCGCGCGCGCGGCGGCCGATGAATTAGTGGTGTGCCATGAATCCGGCCATGCGCTCGATCGGAGTCTCGGCCATGCCGGCTCGCTCTCCGCCGGCCAGCTCGGCTCTCCGGCCGGCGCCCGTTTCCGCCCGGCCGCCCTGCGTCGTTTCTCGCCCGCTCGCCGCATGCATGTGGCATCGGCAGCCGGCCGCAGGGCCGCCATGAATCCAACTCGAGGCCGCGCCATGAATCCATGAGCTCGGATCGGAGTCTCTCGGCCAAGCTGTTTCGGCGGCGGCTCGCATGCGATCCCGCTAACGTGATGACAGTCCGCACCGCGCCCGCCGCAACCCGTTCAAGCAAGAACACGCAGAGAACGCATACCGGGACTATATATAGGGCCCTCCTTAGCTGACCTTGTGGCTATAGTAGCGGCTGTTTGGCTATAGTAGCGCCGTTTGGCCCAGCCTCTTTCTCTGCCGTTGCTTTGCCGGACACGTGCACACAGCCCGTCGCCGTGTTGTGGGCTGATGCGGCGCAGCTAGCTAGCTAGGCTTTCGGCCGCTAGAAGAAAAGCGAGCGACCTTAATTGGCTGCTGTGACTGTTTGAGAAGGTCGACGGCTGCGTGACACGCTTGCTGATGGCTGTTGCTGCAGCCGCCGTGCCGTGCGGCAAGGATACCCGGGCCCTTCCTGGGCCCCGGCGCGCGCCGAGTGCGTGGACGTCGGGAGAGACACGAGCGATCCAAACCAAAGCCCGAGTGCGACGAGCTGATGCAGCTTTTCTTTTCTTTAAACAATAAACAATATAAAAATGAAGTTTCAGAATCTTGGCCCTGCGGAATCCTTCAAAACCGTCCCTCTTCAATAATAGGAGTTTCTCAATCAAACAGTTTTACCATATTCTACGAGACTAGAAAGCAGCTTTTATTATTTGTTAGGGAACTAGAACCATTTCTATCCATATTCCGAAACTTTTCTGAAGAAATGGAATCTCGCACGTACGGGATTCCTCATGTTTCCTACTCTTTTTTTGGTTTTCTAAATGCATTATTTTAATTATGTATTTTAGCATCGTGTGTGTATAATTGCATAATAGAAACTAGTGGAATCAAAACATCTACTTTTAAGCTTTTGTTCATCATAAAAGTAAGAAACTGTTTAGTAGAGATTCTCGGTTTCTCCTTTCAAACTATCTTCTGTTTGCTTCCGGATATTGCAAGCAATTGAAATGTAAAACCTACTTAACTAGCCCTTCGGGGTAGTATCTTTTCTAGTATAGGTCTTCTCTTGGAGTTGCTCTTAGCTAAGTAATTTTTAGTTCTAGTGTAAAACTTATAATCAATCCTTCGACTAATCATTAACTTATCTTAGCTAATTTAGATTAATACTTAGCTCTACCTAATAATTAGCCCTAGCGGATCAAAACATGTCCTATGCAGTACATGTGTAATGCGTTGGAATAAAAAACTCAAACCACTAGGATGATACATTAATTTGAGTCTATTTGTAAAATAAATGATTTTTGGATTGTTAGAAATCCCATTTTTATAATTTTCTATCTAGTCCTATTCTACTCCTTATGTCCTGAAACATAAGGCGTTCAAGTGATTCTAAGACAAATAAGGAGCTTGGCAAAATACCACCTTGCTCTTCGCTAATTAAAACAGAGAGTGCTAGCTCTTAGCTAGCGCGACGACTCTTTGTGACACCATGCATGTGTTCAAAAGAAATCTCAGTATTTTCTACCATAAGGATGAGGGCAAAGGCGCTTCGAAACTAGAATATCTACATTTTGGTACAAATTTTAAAATCATGATGTCTTATATTTTGGAACGGATACTGAGAGCACTCTCTGAAACTAATAAGCTATTGATT
Source organism: Themeda triandra (assembly GCA_018135685.1). Taxonomy (NCBI): domain Eukaryota; kingdom Viridiplantae; phylum Streptophyta; class Magnoliopsida; order Poales; family Poaceae; genus Themeda; species Themeda triandra. The sequence goes on along the minus strand of JAENPR010000218.1, from coordinate 834,613 downwards.
AAAGAAGATCCTTGGTTTTTCTTTAGAATGTACTACTGCGCCCGCATTAACTAGAAGGGCTTGCTTTTCTTCTACCACTGATTCATCAGTATAGTTGTAGTATAGCATTAATTTGGAACTATTAGCTCTGCCCAAAAGGTTGTTTTCAAAAAAAAAAAAAGTCCGTCGCGTCCTCCTCGCGCCCAACTCTCTCAAACGCCACAGGTGCAGCACGGGCGGCGGGGTCCGCCCGCAGGACCGCAGAGACACCGACATAAACATGGCTGCACAACACGCCACTGCACTCGAACCCGCACATACACGCTACCACGCCTCCTCGCTTCTCGCTTCGCGGCCTCCGCATCTCGACGACGCTCTCTCTCGCTTCCGATCCGCCGGCCCGCGCCTCCTCGCATCACCGCCGCGTCGCGCCACCGTGCGGGGCTGACGCCCGCCTATTCGCTCGCGATGGCCGACGTATCCCTTGGAGGCCTCGGCGGCTTCGGCGCGCGCGGCGGCGCGGCGGCGGCGGCGGCGGCGGCGGCCCGCTATCCCCACCGCCGCGGGCCGTTACTCTGCATGGGCCGCCCATCATGCCGCAGACGACGATTCAAAAGCCAACGCCGCCTTGGCTTGCTCGCCGGATGCTTGGGCTGCCGGTGATCAGTCGGCGCAGGCGGCTATGGCTGCCCGGCGAAAGGTTCATGGCCTGGCTGACTTGTCTGCAGGGGCTTCTCACTGGAGATTGCCACAGATAGAGCACAGCGCAGAAGTGCAAGCTGTGCATTTTGTGGGCGACCACCAAGGCCTCACTGCTCTCGGCATTCAGGCGTGGATGCCCCTGGCCGCCTCTAACAATTGCCAGTAGAACTTCCACGGCAACTGCTCCAAAGAAATAATCTTCCACTGCTGGCCCACGAGCTACTTCCACTCTGCCGGCGGCTCCATGACTCAAACGGTAAGCCGATCGAATCCCTCCCAAGAACAAAAATGCTATACTAGTACTTTATATAGCTAATTTATTTAAGAGCACTGTGCTTCTAGCCCACATGGGCCATCGGCCAGGGGGCTCTAGCCACTGGTCGATCCCCTCCTGGTATATGCGATGCCCGTCATAACAGCGGCACTCACTAGTTGGGCGAAACTGTGCTTTCACTTGTGAGTGTGCAAGACTTCTGGAACACCCTCGTCAAAACCTACTGAACTGAAAACGGTCCCTAAAAGAACTTCTGAAAACTCACAAAGTTAGTAAGAAGAATCAAAAGACTATCATCTTGCCTTGCTATAATCTTTGCTTATACTTACATTACATGACATAATTTTTCCTTTTTCTATTTTCCTTTTAGCTACACCAATCAATACATCATCAACTGATAATATTAAACAAAACCAAGAACCGCAAGCTCGATGATAAACAAAGGAGTCAAAAGACGTGCACAGGTGTGTGCATCATGTGTTCTTGGTTACAGTTCGACGGATTCGTAGGTTGCAGAGTAATCCGGCATGCGGTGCAGGCACCGGAGCACGCTCTCGGCCACCTGCTTGGTTGCTGCGTCGCCCGTGTGGAAAGAGTTCACCAGCAGAGCCGGCAGCGCCCGATCGCTGGTGACCTCCCTCACGCACCGGTCGCCGCCGTGCGCCAGGAACCTCTCCACCGCCCAGAAACACCTCCGAGTCACCGTCTCGCCTCCGCCAGCGCCAGCGCCACCGTCCCCTCCTCTCCGGCCGTCGTCACGACGACGACGCTGCCGCAGCGCACGAAGCACGTGCCCGCGCGTCGTGCTCGCGGAGCACAGCCACGCCGCTCGCCACGTCCACCGCGTCGTCCATGAGCGTGCACAGCGCACCGAGCGCGGCCTCCACCACGCGCCCGTTCTCGCTGCTCTCCAGGACGCCCAGGAGGCCCTCCACCGCGCCGGCCTCCACCAGGCAGAACGTGGTGGACGGGGGAGCACACGCCACGGTGCACCGGGCAGACCCTCCGGTTGTCGTGCACCCGCCCGCGTGCGCCTCGCGCAGAGCGCCGGAGGATGTTCTTCCTCTTCGGCAGTCGCTCCTCGGCCGGCGCTCGAGAGAGGTTGGGCGACTGGCTGCTCAGGTTCTCGAGGCCAACTGCGGCGAGCCGCTGGACCTCGTCGCTGCCCGCGGACCGCACCAGATCCGCGAGCACCGATGTGAGATTGTGATCCATGGCCGCCAGAGCACGTCCGGGTCATACAGCGTCGTCGTTAGCCGGACTAGCACACCCACGAGGCCTTCCATGTACGCCTTCGCATGGCGGCTGGCCCTCGTCTCGCCGCGCTGAATCTCCTCGATCTTGGCTAGCACGGTCACCACGGCGCCCTGGTTGATCAGCGCATGGTTCAGAGCAATGTGCTGGTATGGCAGCTTCGCCAGGAGCGCGCAGACATGGCGTGCCGCTCGAGATCCGCCCATGCAGGCCGATGCTCTTGACAAGCTTCCCTGGCTGCTCTCGTCCTGCAGAGCTTCTCGGCAATGGTGTGCCCCATGTGTGGGGACAGGGCAATAAGCAGCTTCATTGCGGCGATGACAAGTGACTCTGTCAGCGAGCCCATGAGCTGAATCACAGTCTGGCAGCTGTCCTGCTCCTTCATGACCGAGACCACCGTGGCGAGAGGCTTGGGGAGAGCGGTGAGCGCGAGAGCACCGCACAATGCATAGGTTGAGGGTGTCAGGCATGGAGCACTTGAGCATGTGAGCAAAGTTGTATACCGAGTACTTGGACGTGATGACGTGGCCTTCCTTGTTGACGGTGATGGCCTCTGGATCCAGGCCAGACTCAACGATGTTGGCTAGCACAGCCGCGGCCTCCGTCTTAGAACCCACAGGCTCATCGTCAATCTTTCGGATGAAGAGCTCCTGGACCATGACAGGAACAGCACCAGCGTCCACAAGTGTCTTGCAATTGGGGTGGTGGGACGAGATCTGAACCAGGACGTCAAGGGCTGCCTTTCGAATTGCTCTATTGCCACTGTGCACCATCTTGATCAGGATCTCTGAAGCGCTCCCAGCAATATTGATGGTCATCTCCTGCTTCTGGACCAGCTCACCGAGGTAGCTCACCATCTCCATCTGAACATCTTCTGAACCTGTTTTGTCCGTTCTTGTCATTGTAAGCTCAAGGTAATGTCATGGTGACATTTGCATGCTATGTTTAAATTATTCATTTATGGTTTAGAGTTTTAACAGGCAGGCAGAGAATGGTGTTTGGTTAGCTTAACACAGAGAAGATAGCAATTTTTTTCTATACAAAGGCAAAATGTTACCTTCAACTAGGTGCCTTTCCAGAGGATCCAAGTAGCCACTTTCAGCCATGTACTTGATATTCGTCGGGCATTTTTCTAGGTTCTTCAGGACTTCTCCAGCCTTCTCAGCAGCAATAGGATCAGAGTCGCTATTAAACTTCATCGTGGTGAGGATCAGTATACTTCCAGCAGTTGATCCAATGTTCTCCAACAGTAACTCTGATTTCGAAAGCTCTACCAAGAAAGAGATTGATGCATGCCTTTCATTAGTACTACTGCTGGATAGCAGCTTTATTGTCCTTGAGATGGCTCTGGTTTTCGCTATGATTTCCTGTATTTCATGAAAAAAAAAAGTATATTTAAATGCAAGATGATTAGGAGTTGAAGCTGCACTTCAGCACAGTTTCAGTAATAGCATTACAATGTGCAAGGATTGGGGAAAAGATCAAAGATGACAAAGAGACACACCTTTCCTGCATCATCCTCAACCAACAGGCAGAGGAGGTCGAGGAGTCACACCGAATAAGTGCATCCTTGTGGTCCAGAAGACGTGCTAGGAATTTGGTGATGCCAATCCTGTGCATCTGATCCCTGTTCTTTCTCCTCAGCCTAGCCAGCACCTTGAGCTCATGTATGGCCTCAAGCACCATAGCCTCCGTGGTAGCCATAGAGAGTGCGGTACGTGCGATCCTGATCCGAGTCGCTTCATTCCTTGTAATCCATTCAGCAATTGTGCTCTTGAGAGGAAGATTACTCCTCAGTGCCTTGCTCTGCATTGCCATCTTTGTAACAGGACATATCACAGGTTCGGAGCCATCTGTAAAGTTGTCAAAGTAATCCTCGATAGCTTTCCTGTCATAAGTCACACCACTCTCTGTTGTCACCGGATCAACCATAACCTTGTTTGTGAGAGGGCAGAAGAAAGAATCATACAATGGCTCCACATATTCCGCAACTTCAGGGAGTGAACCGAATGACTGACCACCGCTTTCATGTGACTCCTGGTACATTCCCTGCATGAAGTCGACCAGACTCGGCATGTCACTGTCATGCAGCGTTCTTCTTCTAGGCCTCTCCATGGCCACAACCATTGGCATATCTCCCTCTGAGTAGGCATCAAAGGATTGCTGATCAGACAGATTGTGCCGGTTCCTGACATCCTGAAGGTGTCCACTGACCGCCGCTGGTTCCACAAAGCTGCTGCTCTCCAACGACGATGCTGGTATCTTGTTGAGCTCATTGCTAATATTCTTGATGACCTTGCCCAGGTCCTCGGTTATGCCCAGGAGGTCGTCGTCCATGAGCTGCTGCGCGATCGCGCTGCACCTCGTGACGAGGTCCTTGGCGAGGTCAACATTGGCAGCCAGATACTCCATTGCGTGCAGCGTGTTGGTTGGGGAACCCAGCTGCTGCGCCTTCTGCACCTCCATTGCAGGCAGGGCTCCATGCTGGAGCTGGCTGCCGACATCCATGAAGTTGTCGTGCTCAGCATCTGACGACATGAGCTCAGAGATGGCTGCTAGCACAGACTTGGCGAGCGATGCCTTCCTGGCCTGCGCTTCACTTCGCTGAACAAAGAGAAAGTGTGCACGTTAGCCACCAAAGATGTTCCTTTTTTTTGTTCCTTTTGGGGTGTAGAAAAAGGGTAGTTCAGAATTCAGACTAGGAAGTCGTTCTCCTCAACGAAATACGCGTGAACGTGAAAAAAGACTAGGAAGTCGTAAAGAAGAAACCTACCAACTTTGTCCGATACAAAAGTACAATTCTGCAATGTTAAGGTGACAGGGATTGTTTCTAAACAATTGGCGGATAGTGTATATAATAATACTGCAGGGGTGGTGGCCACTTTCCCCCCAAAATTCCCAGCGATTAAATGGTTTCTTGCAAGAACCAACATAATCCTGTTTACGGCAACAACTCCAACGGCAGAGCAATTTGTACGTTAGCTGCTGTCTGCTGAACCAGACAGTTTTCATGGTTCTGGAAGGAACATGAAGAACACCTAACCACGATTGCAAGGAAAGGACGACCGAAACAGCTATATGAATACTTGGATTGCGATTTGACAGGCTCACTGCCCCCCCCAGCACCTCCGAAACCCATTGAGGCCGTCCTGGTTTTTCTGAATTGAAACCGAAATAAGAGGAAGGTGTCCTAATTTGTCGTCGCAAGGTACAGCAAAGCACAGTAATTGATACAGTAGGAAAGAAAAACAAGAACGGCAACCTTTGTCCCCCAAAACTCATGTAATTTCAAGCGGAGCCTCGCTTAAAGCACTGAAAGTACAAGGAACTGCATCCAAATAGACAGTCAAACAGGCAGCAGCAGAACTTACCTGCATCCAACCAAGAAGTTGATGAAGAAACTGGGCTTGGCTTCCTCTGCTCCCCCTTGCTCCTCAGCCAACCTCCTCCCCTGACCCTCACCAGCAGCAGCGAAGCTAGCACCCGGGGAGCATTCTCCTTCCCCTCCGCTCCCCCGTCGTCTTCCTCGGCTCCCACAGCCACACCCAGTCACCCAGGCATGGCGCCCACGTCCGTCCGCCCAAGCACAGCGCCGCACGCAACGCTCAACGCAACACCCGAGGTACAAAGGATGGAGACCGGAGAAGGGAGGGAGAGGAGAGAGAGAGGATAGTGGTGGGATGGAACTTGGAAGACCGCGCTGGCAGCTCGCAGACCCAGTCGTCGTCCAAGAAAGGCCCCTCCTGTTTAGAGACTGGCAGAGCGAGGCCCCCTTTTTCTAACTAATGACACAGCTCACGCACTCCCAAGATTGTTTATCAGCAGCGGCTCATCACGTTCACTGCTCACTCCGGGTCTGGCTGGATGGGAAGAATACAAAGATGTTGACCTTTTTATGTTACCCGGCGGAGCTGGTTCTCGTTCTCGTCAGTGGGCAAGTTCCCACAGATGGGAATTGGAGGGCGTGAACGCTCGCTTGCAACGCACCCCACCCACGTTTTGAGGTGGTAACCACGTTTTGAGGTGGTGAAGGGATGGATGGATTCATGGAATTTCACGGCAAGTTTAGCTAAGGATGAGTGAGGACAACACTGTGCAAGCTGTTTTTGTTGGCTCTGCATTTGGAGCTCCGGTCGAGTACGCCAACGGGGTTTTGATGGAAAATCATTAGGAACAATCAGTGGCAGGTGGGCCTAGAATGGAAGGAGGTCACTGCACTGCACCCTTCTTCTTCCTTCCGTGACTACACTTGCTACGACTAGAGTGCGGAGTAGGTTCACGTGCGAGGTTTGGGAAACCAGAAAAGGCTGTTGTGGGTGGATTCTCCTCGCCACCGATGCTAGTTTTTGGCAATCTTCCCAGGAATGGACACCGATGCCTAGGCACGATCTCAAAAAAAAAAAAAAAGGACACTGGTCCCAATTGTAGGTGCATTATAGGTTTATTTGTTATTTGGCAAAGGAACAAATGTGCATATAGTTTTGCTTTAGCAAAATAGCCCGTCTCTAAACTATTGATCGACGCTCAAAAAAATTTAGCCCTGAACTTTTGAAATGGTCATTTCAATCAATAAACTTCTGTATTTTGGGCTTCAAACTTTGTTTTAGCTCAGCTACGTCCAACGCCCGATATCTACTATACATGGAGGGGCTGCACTGCCACACTTGGTCAGCTCCAGCACCACACCAACGATTGTATATTGAAAATTAAATTCGTCGAAAGACACTTTAGCAGCCATTAATAATTCTAATTTATTATCTTTGAGGTTACCTTGTAATGGTACCGCTTATGTATATATCCTATCACATTCGTTAGCTACATATCCACATCTGTATAAGTATTCATCTTAAAACGTGGATATAAACGTTGAAATTGTGCTCTTCGATTTGGTAGCTATAAAGATGCAAGGGGCAATGGTACCTAACAATGATTGTCACGGGTAATGCTGCACTGACCACGAAAACAAATTGTTCCGGGCAGAACAAGGGACGAAGTAGAGGCAGAAAAGAAAAGTTTAAAGAACAAAAGGCACTTTGGTAATTCATAGATAAAATTGTGTCTAAACTGCAAACTTTAAGGACTAAATCGGTCATTTTGATAGTTCAGAGATGAAACTATGCCCAAAAGAAAAATTGAAGGACCGAAATGGCCATTTCAAAAGTTTAAGGACTACACTGAGTCGAAGGATCAAAATGAGTATTCCACCTTTTGCTTTTGGCAAACGCATATTCAAATGCTGCACATAATTTTTTCCAAATTCAAATCTTAATCAAGGACCGTGTGTGTGTATTTGCAGATTGTGCCCCCTTTTTTTTATGTCCATTTTGAACCGATGATGAAATGATGTGTGTTTGAAGAAAGGCTACATGAGACAAAATTATTGCAGCACAGTTAGTCATTCCGTTGTCGTTCACTCAGCCTCCTGATTCATGAGGACTTGGATGTTACGTTTCGACTTTCAGGAATGTCCCTTTTGTGTTTGCTCTCATGCATTTGCCCCATCACCAAGGCATGACGACGGCATTGATGGTCATATATGCCGCTGCCCACAACACAATCTACCAGTGGAGTGCAACACCATTAACCGCTCTAAATCTTGATAGATAAGTCTACCTCTATCATGTTCTTCCAACAAGCTGGTTGTTGGACATGCATGTCGAGTATCGTTCCCTTTTGAACCATTAACATCTGCTAAATGCGTGTCGATTTAAGGGCTATATTTTGAGCGGGTGACTCTGAAAAAAAAACGTCCTATTGTACAGGCAGATGAATTCAAAGAGAGGAAACTTAAGAAAAATAACTACAGTGCCAATATGGCGCTGGTGACGCGGTCTGAAGCTTATCCGCAAGCAACATCCTGTAGTGTACGGGTACGGATGAGCTGAGTAGCTGACTTACGGATGAGCTGAGTAGCTGACTTTTGTTCCCAACTGGCCAAATGACGAGCTAGCGTGCACAAGTCTCGATTTGGTTGGTACGACGCGCAGAGTCCCTCATTTTTTTTTTTTTTTTTTTTTTTTGCTTCTTATATAAGCCGGGTGTGATTATTATTATAGAAGGAGAAACGCTTAGTAGAATGATTCCAACTCGAGTGGCCAGATGGCGATAGGTAGGTAGGTAGAGCGAGCTGAATATTGATCATAGGGACAGTTTGATTAGTGCTAATTAAACCTGTCCCGCTGTCGTACCTCCCTCCCTGCATGATTCAACTGTCTCGGTATCAATCATTAGTAGTAGAGGCAGAGCGACTGGTCAAGCAGCTGTGGGCTGGGCCTGCCACGGCTACCTACAAAAAGGCATTGATTGCGCTCATACGAGTGAGATAGGGGTGTCCCTGTTTTGACATGCTAGAGAGGAGCAGAGACTGGGGGAATGTTCGGCGATTTGGGCCAGAGCAGGGTTCACGTAATCACACTCAATATGGTGTTTACTGCTGTACGTACTCTCTTTTCTCTCCTAAACACATGCATACTACAGTAGCTGGGAACCAGTACTTTCTTGGTGTTGGAAATACTGTACTGTGAGTAGATTGACAGAAGAGTCCTGCGGAATTTTCATGCACCGACCGGCTTGGTACCCTCTACCTAAACGTACTGCGGCCGTGGACCTTGTTGGCCATAAATGGTGGAGAAGGTAGCACCGGCACAAGACCACAAGTCACTAGTGCAAGATAGAGAGGAACACGTACGTGGACCAGCAGTTAGTTACGAGCCGGGACAATACAGTAGCGTTGGCCGTTGTCTTGCCCGGCGCACGTGGACCTAATCTAGGAGTATCTTTCTTTGTGGCCTGGAGCGCGAACGACCCGGCCGATGCTCACCGGCCACTCCCGCCCTGCTCACATGACCGGACGCACTACAGGTCACCACCAACACCAAACCGGCTGCCGCATTAAGCATGCACCCGTGCGTGTTGTCACGTGGTGTTGCTGTTGTCACGCGAGCATTAAGCATGCACCCGTGCGTCTCTAGCGTATGGCCGCCGCCTCGCGTCATTGCGCTCGGGCCGTACGTACGTGGACTGCTACAGAGCCGTCGATCGGCGGGCCACGGCATCAGATCAGACTCCTGATCCGACCCAACGGTAGGAGACCGCACGCGGGCACGGCACTGTGCTGGTGCCTGGTGAAAGCAGAGGGAAGTGAAGTGACTGTGCGGGCGTGCCGTGCGACGGCCGAGAGGGACGGCTTTTTTTTGTTTTGGTCAGTCACGCCTCACGCGCGCCATCATCTCCGCTCCGGTCGATTTGGCGCCGGGGCTGCTTCAAACCGCGCACGCGCGCGGGGCGTGGGCGCAGTGCCTGCCTCGTGGTGCTTGCCATCCACATCCACCGGGACCGAGCAATCGACGGCCCGATCGCTAATGCATGCAGTGGACACGGGACATCGCCATGCGTACCATACTGGCATACCATACGACTGAACCGCTCGGTAGCTAGGATCGGGGCCACCACAAGTCCCACACTGATGACTTCATTCACGTACGGCCGCGACGGATCCTGCCTGCAGAGGATGCATGAGGTGCCAGGGCCGCTCAGCGTCCGGCGTGTACTCCGGTGAGAATTGAGATTGACTGAGCCCCACCAGCACCAGTTATAAAAGAGCACGAGTTCTACGTGGCATTCACCCACCAAACACAACGTACGTACGTACTCCTATATATCTAGCAGGACGTACTACGTGGCGAAAGAATGAAGGCCGGCAGCAAACTATTTTCTCCATAACAAAACCGGTTGTCTTCTCTAAAAAATCGTTTGAGTTATCCTATTTTGTGGACCCCAACGGGCGGTGCTAATTGTTGTGTTGAAGCTGCCCCAATTACATACGATTCCAAGCCGAAGCCGATCGAAAGCTGCATCAAACGGTGCAGCTAAGCAAAGCATGCATGCGTTGCGAGAGCTGGGAGAGACGACGGCTTTCCCATTTCAAGTTTTGTCGCGCCCCGGCCCGGTGGTCCGTGGACGAAACGACTCGGGACCTGGCGACACGGCGAGGGGCTCCATGAAGCAAAGCCTGCACGCGCGGCGCGCTAGCTGCCAACTGCCGAGGCGAGGGCAATCACGGGGGACCGAGGAAGAAGCATGGGTACGGAGGGACCGCACGCCTGCGCGGGTCTCTCGCGGCTCGGTTGCTGACTCGCTGTTTTATTCTCGAGGAGGGCGAAGGACAACCAACAAACGCCAACGGCGTCGTTTCTTTCACACCGCGTGTCACTGGAGAATTAAGCTATCGGGTAACAATCTTCCACCGCAGGCTATACCCATGCATCATTAGCCAATCTGATCTGATAGCAGGAAGCTGGTGCTGTCGCCGCGCAAGGCATCCAAGTCGAGGGAGACGTTATGACGAAAGCCATTGCCCCATGACGACGAAGCTGGTCGACCACAGCACCGAGACGTCTGTCAGGTAGAACGAACGGGTTGTACGGGCACGAGCTTCACATGGACGATGACGCTCAAACCTGGGTGACGTGCTCGGCCCACTCTGTTTAGATGGGCTTTGGCCTAACAAATTTTTTAGCTACCTCCAAACAAATCTTAGGGGATTAAGTTCCTTCAAAAAAAATCTTAGGGGATTAAGCATTGTGCCCTCATTCATGCATTGGTACACCTAAATGTTTGAAGGAATATTCACCTGCATCACATTCAAAGAGCTGTGTATTGGTTTCCAAAATCTGTTGCTTCACCGTAACGGAAGATTTCACTCTTATGTAAGTTGATTTTGAGAGAAGATAACTATTTAAAACCACACAACAAAAGTTTCATGTTTTTTTGCTTGTCCTAAGTTGTGGTCCATAAAGATAATGTTACCGTTTGCATACTATAGAATCGACAAGCCATCATCTCCAAGTTCCATAAAGATAATGTTACCTCCCTTTATTTGTCCGTCGTCATTTGCTCTCTTAGTCAAGAGTTAAGGCATATTATCTACTATAATGTTCAACAAAATAGGTGATATGATGTCGCCTTGACGTATACCTTTTTTTTTCTTTTGCAAATAGTATCCAACGTCATCATTGACTTTCATACCCACACTGCCACAATAACAATAGCTCACAGTCCAATTATACCATTTTACTGAGAATGCTTTCATTCTCAAGGGTGGTTGTACGAAGGACCACTTTTACTTTATCGTAGTTCTTTTGGGTCAATTCTGAAAATCACTCTGTTAAGCTTTTTAGTCTGGACGTCGTTGCGTGTATTTCATTAAGCAGGAGATCACATGTTACATTATGCTTCTATTGGCATAAAGGCCGTTTTTTATGGATTCACCACCATTTGTGCTACTCTGATGATTTGTTTGTGCCAACTTTCTTGAAAATTTTAAAGATAATATTAAAAAGATGGATTAGTCGGTATTGTTCTATTTGTTTTGCTTCTAGTCTTAGAAAGGTAATTGCCCTGAAATTTAGATAGGCATTTTTCATAACAATCAATGAAAAGTGCCTTATAAATCCTCCTTTATCACTATCCGAATACTTGGTAGAATTATGTAGGAAAGTCATCAAGACCTAGAGCTTTATTGCATTACATTTGGAACATAGCCTTTTTAACTTTTGCTTCAGTAAATGTTGATGTAAGCACATCATTTTCAACAAAAATGACTTGTGGTGCTTATACTGGTCAGAACAAGACGCGTCCAATAATGATCGATACATAATCCAATTCTAAGATGTATCAGATCGCACATTTTGTCGTGACCAAGACTCAAAAGTTGTACACATACGGCTTGGGTCTTGCAATGATATGGAATCTGATTTCAATGTGTATATTTTATCACGGTCTCATATGAATGTTGGATAGTCTTTTATTATGTTGCTGCTTTTTTTCATAACAAAGGGTTATTTCTGATTTAGAGCAAGTATAAGTACTGGGCTGACCAGTTCCAAGCAAATTCACCGCAATCCAGCCAAGAAATTGGGTGCTTGAGGCTACTAAAGATTCAATTTTCACTGCCGATTTGACTGAGGTTTGGTTTGAAATACGAGTTGGATCCTGGTCAATGATATTTCTTTTATTTTTAGGAATGCGGTTGGTGCAGAGATTTTTGTAGCGGAAAATTATTATATTTATTCATATACAGCAGTACAGCACCATGTTCCACATGACAAAAGCGGATGATAACTAACCCCTCCGAGCATCGACATTGACAGAATATTAAAACCAACTAATCATGGAGCCAAAAGAACTACAGTGTATAATTAATTTACTCGGGAAAAAGGACAGAAAACAGAGAAAAAATTGCGACAGGTCTCAACAGAGACGTGCAGCAGATTTACAGCCACTATCACCGAAGCCAAATCGCTGCCTCCCGTATCAAATTGCTTGGGTCTTCCTCCTCCCCACGTCCTTCTCTGACAGGGAGAGCCGTGGCAGCACGTTTTTCCTAATCATCTTCCTGTACCCATTTGTTCAGTTTCACTTCCGTTGCTTCAACGGAATCTCTACCCAGCTAAAAAAAAAAATTGAAGTCTTCCCTTGGCGTGCTGTATCTCCTATCCTGATTCCACGAGATTCTTGGCGATTCTAAGGGCGTCCGAGAGAGAGAGAGAGAGAGATTCTTGGCGATTCTGCCACTGGATTTTTTGCTTGAGTTCTTGAAATTTCTTGCACGACTGTCAGTACCCAACTGCTGATACAAAGATCCTATCTTTCTGTAGTCTCTCCCCTTTCTGTGATCTTGCCAAAGAATTTGGTCTTTTTGTGCACGTACAACTTCTTCCACTACAACTCAAGATTCAAGAATCCGCTACTCTGCTGTTCTGGGAGATTGACCATGGGCGGCGGCGGCGGCGCTAACGACGGCTTCGCGGGCGCCAGCGACCCGCTGCTCCCGACGAAGCGGGATGGGGACGACGAGGACGACGCCGGCGCCTCCGCCGCGTTCCACGAGTTCGACGGCGCCTCCTTCGCCGGCGCGGTGTTCAACCTCTCCACCACCATCGTCGGCGCGGGCATCATGGCGCTGCCGGCCACCATGAAGGTGCTCGGGCTCGTCCCGGGGCTCGTCATGATCGTGCTCGCCGCGCTCCTCACCGACGCCTCCATCGAGCTGCTCGTGCGCTTCAGCCGCGCCGTGGGGGCGCGCTCCTACAGCGCCGCCATGGGCGACGCCTTCGGATGGTGGGGCAGGAGGCTGCTCCAGGTCTGCGTCGTCATCAACAACGTCGGCGTCATGATCGTCTACATGATCATTATTGGTAAATATACAAAACACATCGTCTGGGCGCAGGCAGCATGAATTTCGACGCAATTCGCCTGTTTCTTCTTCTTTGCCTTATTGAATTTCTTAGGGTTGTGGTGTCTTGGTCCATGGTTTGAGAAATTGAACTGACATATTGTACTGCAAGTAGTAGCTCAATTCGTTAGTTTATGGATTGTTCTGGAGTCTTGACAGTTGAATTAATAGCAGATGCTGTTCCACTGCTGCCTTCCTGTCCAGCATAGACTGAATGAACAATGGAATGTTGGGCAATTGACTATTTTTTGCATTAAATAAATTTCTGCCCATCACGGCAAAACATTTTGTTAATTGGTAGCATATATGTATTTCCTGTTTCTGTATAAGGTCTGAGACCCCATGGGATGTTGGTGTAAATTCTAGAATAAGATAGTCCATGCCATAGATACTGTCTGACAGGAATTGTGAGTTTGTATCACTTGTGGCCGTTCCAGAAGCACTTAGTATCATATGCCTTTAACATTTCAGTTCTGCATTTTATACTTCAAATTTGATAAAATGCTACTCCTTCAACGGTTCCCCAGTTGATGCCTTGAACTGTGGATATTAGTTCCTACTGACGTACAAAATGTTCATTGTTTACCACAGGTGACGTGCTTTCTGGAACCACTTCTGGTGGTGAGCATCACTATGGTGTGTTAGAAGGATGGTTTGGAATACACTGGTGGAATGGGCGTTTCTTTGTTCTCCTTATTACAACCCTTTTTGTTTTTACTCCACTAGCATGCTTGAAGCGTATTGGTAAGCAATTGAACTACTAAGAAGTTATTACAGGATTTAGATGGTTGATGGATATTTGGTTCACACTGTATATTTGACAATATGTGTTTCTTTTATTTTCTCTCTTGCAGATTCACTGAGCTATACATCCACAATATCTGTTGCTTTGGCGGTGGTATTCGTTATTATTACTGCAGGAATTGCTATCATCAAATTGATTGGTGGACAAATTCCAATGCCCAAGTTGTTTCCCACTATTCCTGATTTGTCATCTGTTTGGGAACTTTTTACAGCAGTGCCGGTTCTTGTCACCGCTTATGTTTGCCATTACAATGGTACGAGCAGTTTCTAATTCTGACTGCAGAAAACAAATCTTATTACAAACTGAATGGAAAAGGTGCACACTGCTGTTTTTTTAGTTTCATTCCTGGAAAGTTTTACTGTTAATAATGTGAATGCTAGGGCATAAAAATGCATGTAAAATGAGTAAATGACAAAAAATGAATAAATAGCCATAGGCTTGTTTGATAGCTATAGCTACAACTTTGAACCGACGTCTTCATCAGTGTGCAAACAAGTTCCAGAAAAAAAAATGCTTTGCTTCTCAGCTGTCTAAGGAGATCTGATTTGCATTTTTGCAGTTCACCCAATTCATAATGAGCTAAAGGACTCTTCCCAGATCAAGCCAATAGTGCATACATCATTGACACTATGCTCGACTATCTACATCACAACAAGTTTCTTTGGATATCTCCTCTTTGGTGAATCCACACTCTCTGATGTGCTCCCCAACTTTGATTCAAATCTTGGGATCCCATACAGTTCAGTTCTAAACGATGCTGTCAGAGTGAGCTATGCTGTTCACCTTATGCTTGTGTTCCCCATGATATTCCATGCATTGAGGCTTAATTTGGATGGGCTCCTCTTCTCCTCTGCAAGGCCTCTGTCTTCTGACAACAGAAGATTTGGCATAATGACAGCACTGCTCCTCCTAGTGATTTTTGTGTTTGCAATCTTCATTCCTAGTATTTGGGATGCCTTTCAATTTACTGGGGCAACTGCTGCTGTCTGTATTGCCTTTATTTTCCCAGCTGCAATCACTTTAAGGTAACTTGATGCTTGTTAACACTTTGTTCAGAATATTGTAACTGTGTTTCCTTCCAGCAGATTTATTTACCTAGTTTGGTATACTTGTTTTTATAGTTCTAGAATGCAGATTGACCTCAGAGCATGTGGGAAATGAGAATAATAGAAAATAAACCGTGTCTATGGTTACTCTAAGATATATTTGTGGATTATGACTGTTAGTACATACTACTAATATTTAAATATGTAGTAGACCTGATAGATTAGCTGGATTATGATTTGTACGAATTTCTGGATTGGTTGCTGCCATGATGGTTAGTTGTTGAAAGACACTTCATTCTGGTCATCTCTAAACCCGTTTACTTCTGGTATATCAGGGATCCACAAGGCATTGCCAAGAAGTGGGACAAAATTCTGGCGGTCTTCATGATTGTTCTTGCTGTTGTATCAAATGTAGTAGCTGTCTACAGCGATGCCTACAAAATATTCCACAAGAAAAGTGCTCCTTCCAACGCCTGAATTGGGGAGTCCACTGAAGATCGATCTTCACAGTGGTTTGTACACTAGTTATAGTCAATAAAAGATTCATGGTTCATTTAGGCTTCGTTTTTGGTGATTTGTTTCGTGGGCGACTCAAATCGTGTTGAGTTTTTGTGTTTGTCTACACACTGGGGCTGAAGAGATGCACAGACTGAAGTGCTTCGGTACAGTAAAAACAATTGTATCAAATGTGAAATTATAGAGTTATACGATCGTGATGACTTGTTTATGAAATTTGTGTTGGATGTGAAGTAACCATCGGTATCTCTTGTGTGCTATGCTTAGTGCGTCAGTTAGAAGAACAAGTGTGGCTCATCTGATTAGAAGAAATATCTGGTCCGGCTTCGGCACGGCTACCAATCCACCATGGTTGTTCAGGCGGCGTCCAGCGAAACCAGAGCTAGAGCTGGCCCACACGATCAGAGGTCTATCAGTTTTTTTTTCTTTTTTTTAAAAAAAAAAAATTGCCTATCAGAACTTGGCTAGAGGCTTATCACGAAGAAACAGCCACCAAGCAGTCGAAGACCAGAGACTGCACAAGATGAACCAGCTCTCTCTTCTCCACCGCGCTCTCCACCTACATGGCCTCTCTCCCCGACGCGGCGGCCATGGCCTCACCGCCACCGCTGTCGTCCGAGCTCAGCTCCCCTCCTCCTCTGAACCCACCCCACAACAGCACGCAAAGCGCCGCCTCCTCGCCGTAGCACCAGCTCACGAAAGCATCGCGGCATCAGCTACGGAGGAGAGCCTGCACCCGCGTCAAGTAGAGCTCGCGTCGGCCGACAACAATAACGGCAGGACGTGCGCGCTGCCGACGTGGGCGCTCATCGGCGGCATCACGGCGGGGGTGGCCGTGGCGCTGGCGCTGTCCGCGGGGGCCGGCCCGGCGCTGGCGCTGGGGCCGGAGGGGCCCCTGGCGGAGGAGTTCTGGGACAACATGCGGCGGTACGCGCTGTACGTGGTGACGGTCAGCACGGGGTGGCGTACACCGTGCTGCAGCCCATCGTGGAGCTGCTCAAGAACCCCGTCACGGCGCTGCTCATCGTCGCCGTGCTCGCCGGCAGCGGCTTCCTCGTCTCGCAGGTGCTCACCGCCATGGTCGGCAACTCCGACTTCATCTACAGGTACGAGTAGGCGAGGTGGGAGAGCAGCGGCCGGATGGCGAGCGTGTGGCGCTGAGGCGGTGAGGCCTCCCTGTGCGGCTGTCCCCGAGAATGGAGATAGAAGAACGTGTGACGTGTCAGCGAATCATTCGACCGTGTACCAAGTGTGTAATGTAATATCTTCGGCGCTTCGAGTTCGGCTTCCTTTTCCAGCTAGAAAAGGAACGTGACTGAAATTGAAGTTTGTTGTCTCGCCATGGATGTATTTTACTCAGTTTGATATTACTTTGAGAACAAGCTAAGCTAAACATTACAATACTCAATCTATTCGGATTACATTACTTTACTAATCGAGCTAATCAAACTAACAAATGTTCAATCATAAGATGTTACTATGCATATAGATACATTTTTCTTAAGACTTAACTGGAGGGGAGAGAGCCCCACTTGAATGATTTTTCCATTTGATTTCAACAAGCCGGTGGATGGAGGGTGTCAGGCATCTAGATGTTTTTTTTAAAGTAATACCGAAGGGTTTACCCTACAACTTTCTTGCAGGCAAGACTTGTGGATTTGAACCCTGGGTGAGCGCTCCCTAGTGGCGGAGCTAGGAATTATATATAGGGTGCCGGACGATCAAATACCTATAGTATAATATAAATTTTAAAAATGTCTATACACACATATATAGACTTCAATCATATACTAAAACACCAAAATTTCTATTAAATAATGAATTGTGCATGTTGTGACAATTTTGCAATGAAAAATATAACGATAAACACAAATGGTTCAAGGAACTAATATGTTTTATTTAAATTTTGCTCTGCGCGCTGAATCGCATCGAAGTCATCAGCTGTAAACTCTATTTCAAACTCCTTTTCAATGTAAATTTTTTTGACCGAACCGGTCGGGAGCCCCGACCTCCTTTTTTCCATTAAATGAAAGAATAGGTACAAGACAGTTTTTACAAGGCTTCAGGCCTAAAATTTAAAAAGGAAGCTATCTAAGACTATCTCTTCAGGCACTAATGAGGTTTGCCTTTGTTTGTTTGGCTTTCAAAGAAACCAAACCGAGTTCTTCACTAAATGACCTTTCCAAGCTTCAATTGATTTGGATCCATTGTCGAAAATGATCTGATTTCTCATACACCAGATGCCCCAGCAGGCACATATTAAGATCTCCCTAAAAATGCTGCTGCCAAAGTCCTCTCTGCCTTTGAGTAGCATGTTTACTGGGTTAAGGCTGAAATCCCAGTTGATGCCAATTGATCTCCAGTAGGTTCTGCTAAAATTGCACCCAAAGAAAAGATGAAAGCAACTTTCTTCAGTATTAGTACTGCAGAGTACACAATTGTAGTCAGGTAGGTGCATGCTTTTCCTTCTCAGAATGTTTCTAGTGTTCAATCTGTGGCAAGCAGCCATAAGAAGAATTTATGGTTCCCCATGTTGTTTAATCCCCAAGGCTTTGTAAGCTTTCTTGCTGCTGAAGTTGTCTGATCCCCACTTGTAATTCCAAATGTCAGTGTTCTCTGAATTCCAGTCTCTGTTGTTGATAATTACTTGTAGTTCTTGCAACTGACTATAAGCTTGTGGGGGATAAAGTGGGACAAAAAACTCTATCCAATTGCTGGTTAAGGTAGAATCTAATGGAGCATTTTGGCTTCCTGGTAAAAGAGAAAAGTTCAGGGAATTTATCTCTTAGAGGAATGTCAATCCAGATGTCTGACCAAAGTAGCACTGAATTTCCCTTTCTTGGATTGCAGGTGGCAAGCTCTTGGTATTTTGGATAGAGTTTCAAGAGGTCTTTCCACCAGAAGGATCCAACTGGAGCTCTGCCTTGAGGTGGAATATTTTCATTAGAGTAGAGCTTAGACCAGGTCAGAGATACCCAAGGTATGTCTGAATTGCTGTAAAACTTATCCAGATGTTTTAATAAGAGAGCATCATTCTGCTTCTCTATATCAATGATGCCAAGTCCACCTTGATGTTTTGGTTTGCAAACTTCTTCCCAAGCTACTAGAGCCTTCCCTCTATAATTCAAGTCACCTTTGTTCCAAAGGCAAGCTTTTCTAGCCTTATCCAATTGATGAACAACAGAAGGTGGCAATTTTAGACAACACATATAAAAAGTTGGCGGGCGAGAACACGAGTTTACTAGAATCAGCCTACCATTATAGCTTAACATTTTGCTGATCCCATTCAGCCTTCTTTCCACTTTGCAGGTCAGAGGTGCAAAGTCTGCAATGCTAGGTCTTGTAGTGCCTAGTGGTAGTCCAAGATATGTGAAGGGCATGGAGCCTACCTGACCGCCAAAGGTGTTACCAAGATGGGCTGCTCTCTCTGCTGACATATTGATTGGTACTAGGAAGGATTTGCTAAAGTTTACATGTAGTCCACTATAGTCTGAGAATCCTCTCAACAAGCCTCTGAGATTGAACAGGGTCCTGGCATCCCTAGATATTTTCAATGTAAATTATCAAGCAATCTCGTTGGAACCCATCTTCCATCTCATTTCAATGTGAAAAATTATAGTTTAATGAGCCAATTAGACATTACCGCATTAGCTCTAATTTTCCAATGGACATAAAAAAATAGAATCGAACATATACCTATGAGTGATGGCTGCTTCCTGGTGCCTAGTCGCCTAGTGCATGTGCTGCAGCCTGCAGTGCGGACAACAGCTCAGGGATGATCGGAGTCCCCTGATCGTCTGGACCTGACGCCGGAGGGAACCATGGGAAGGGCCTGGCGGCGCCGTCGGCACTGCGGACAGGGTGTGAAAACTGAATCGCGA
Source organism: Themeda triandra (assembly GCA_018135685.1). Classification (NCBI taxonomy): domain Eukaryota; kingdom Viridiplantae; phylum Streptophyta; class Magnoliopsida; order Poales; family Poaceae; genus Themeda; species Themeda triandra. The sequence continues at coordinate 814,920 of JAENPR010000218.1, read as the reverse complement.
TGGCGTGGATCGCTCTCGACGGGCTCGACACTAGCGCTCGACGGCTTTCTGTGTATAGTTACACGTACATGGGCTTGGGCTGCACAGAAGTTGGCCTTTGAGCGGTAGCAAATGACTCCGATGATGGAATACTTAATTTTTTACGGCACAAAATGACTGAATGGAACGGAATCGTATATACGGTACTTGATCGTGGCAGACATTAGGGGGGGCCGTGGCCCCTGCTGGCCCCCCCGGCTCCGCCACTGACGCTCCCCAACCAGTGGCCTTTATTATTGCGCTGTGAGCCCCTTCGCCAGGCACCTAGATGTTACATGTTCATAGTCTTACATTGCGCTAGTTCATTATAAATAAATTACGCTAGAAATAAGCAATAGAACGATCTTGAGGGCGAAGGCGGCTGCTCTAGAGGTGATAGGACTCCTTACAATTGGCGCAGGAGATGGCTTAAAGAAGGTTGCTATGATGAAAGATGACGTCGTGGCGATGGTTCTAAATCTGTCAGCAGCATAACATGATCATCATGGAGAAATTTTTAGCCGGAATATGTGAAGGACGGGTATTAGCCACACTTTTGAGATTTTCGGGAGATCAAACCCAGCCCACCAAGCACTGGAAGATCAGGTGATCTATAGTTTTGCCCTCATTGCCACAAAGTTCACATACATCATTTTCGAGTGTATTCTTGAGGTATAGGTTGGAGCCAGGGGCGAAGCTAGAACAAATTAGAGGGGGTGTCTTTTTCTTATAGATGTGAAAAATTACTTTTCAACCATGGTGATAATTTATTCCTAATAGTGGGTTTTCAAAATTTCGTGGGTGCCCAGGCACCCAAGAGCTACAACGTAGCTCCGCCCCTGGTTGAAGCGGCATTGGATACAGTTGTTTAGTAGTAACCAACCAAAGAAGCGTACCCGTGGAGGCACTCGGTTATATAGATACATTACACTAAAAAAATCAAAACGTCTTATAATTTGGAAGTGAGGGAGAACAGGATCTAAACTGTACCTGATGCCGTACAATGTTGAAGAAATGAGAAGGATGATAAGTTGACAACATGCGGCTGTCGCTAGGGAAGAGAATAGGGGAGAGGGAACAACTGCAATTGTGGAGTGGAGGGAGCGTTTGAAAAAAGAAAAAGACGAGTTCGGGCCAAAAGAGAGGCAACGAGGACGTGGAGGCTTCTCCTCGCCTTGCTTAGCTAGAAAATAGAAAGATAGACAGTCTCATCGAGAGAGTAGCTTGTCTTGGGACTTCTACAAGTAAGAAAATACTCCCTGTATCTTAAAACTAGTCTGACAAGCTTTTCTTTTTTCTTTTTTTTTTGTCCTTAAGGTTTGCATTTCTTTTACTAGCTGTACCCATACAGCGCTACAAAACCAAACTTTATAGATATTATACTCAAAACACGCACGCCACAGGAAGGGAAGTTAGGGTTTGGAGCGCCGCCGCCGCCACCACCGCCGAGGGCGCCGCCGCCGCCTCCACCGCTGCGGCCCCCGTTCCTCGCCTCCGGCCTCGCTGCCGGCGGTGACGCGGAGCGGGGTCCGCCTCGATTTCCGCTTTTTCTTCGTAGGGTCTTAATCGAGTCCTAGGTCTAGGGTTTGCTCGCGCCGTCGATTTCGGCGGCGGAGCTATGTTTGGTCGGAGGAGTGTGGCTCCTTTGCGACTTGGTCTTCCTGGCGACGCCGGCGATGCGGAAGCGGTGGCGGCGCAGCGGAATAATTTCTCCCAGTCTCTTTCGTTCTCCGATGGCGATCTACTCCGACGTCAACGGAGAGGCCGGGGAGAACTCTCTTGGAGTCGAGGGCCGACGCATCGTTGTCTTCGTCGGAGTGATGATGCTGTTGACCCCGTTAATCTCGAGGAACATGTTTGGTGAAAATCGAGCACCGCTCGGGTTGCCGGCGATGGAATCGAAGGATGCGTCGTGGGTACAAGAGTTGGCCGATGCGCACGGGAGGCAACGTTGGCCGATTCGCCCGTAAGTAAGTCCTCCTTTGCGGCCTCCACCCTATGGAGTTTGGCTCGTGCCCGACGACGATTGGTACGCGGCTTCGATGGCGGTGACGGATGGATCTCGAAGGCTTCGAGGAAGATGAACAGGAGTTGTAAACTTCTATGTAATTTTCCTTTTCTTTGGAGTCCAGTCTGTAAAAGGGCCGGTTTAAGGCACTAAGATGAATACATGTTTCTTCTAAAAAAAAAAAACCAAACTTTATAGATGGGAAACAATGTTTAACAAAGGCGGACAATCTTACTGCCTCTATCACATCGGTTCAAACCACGATGGCACTTTGTTAGCCAGAACAAAAATCTAGGCCTATTTGTCGAACCTGCTACCTTGGCCCGTCGGCTGTGTCCGCTACCGAGGCTTGTTGGAGATCCGCCCTTAGCAAGCCCGCTTGTCCTCCGCAGTGTCATCTCTTGAAAAGATCCGTCACCGTCCTGACCTGTCATCTTCTGCAACGTTGTCTCCTGATGTTTGTCTGGCGGCTTCCCTCGCTGTTAGATGAGTGCCTGCGTTCATGAACTTAGCTGAGGTCTTTGCCTCTTTGAAACGTTGGTGGCCGTGACCGTAGAAGGGGAGTAGTCTATCTTAGCAGAAGCTAGATGGGATGGAAGTTTGAGCGATGCTTATGCTCTTTTGTAAGCTGGAAACCGCAGCAAAATTTGTGAATGTTGGTCTGCAATACGCTTTCTATAAAGCCGGACGAATGCCTTTTATCTAAAATGTTTGTCTGGCGGCTAGGAGAGTACGCCAACGGTGGGCGTCTGACGGTCGGGCGTGGAAGAGGGGCAGACGCCAAGGGTGCGTTTGATATAGGGCCAACGGGGTGGTCCGAGCTCCCCAGCTGCAACTCGGTCTGTTTGATTTACTTGGCCCACGCGAGCCTGGCCCAGACCATGCAAAATGCATCCTCTCTCCTGACTCCCACCAAACGCTGAGAAGGTTTGTTTCTTTAGAGCCAGGTTGCTTCGGGCGTCGAGGCGAAGATAGCGGTACCTTCCTCACACCCCCGCCCCCTTTCACCGCGCCTTGCACTTCTTCCTCCCCGACGGCGAACAGGAGTTGGAGCTCACTACAGCTACGACGGCGGCAGTGACGACGACCTCGAGGGTTTGGGTCGAAGGGCGACGTACGTTGGGGCCAAGAGGCGGGTGGGGGCATGATAGCTGGGCACCTTCCACTTCATCCTCGATGAGATCATCGACGGCTGGAGCTGGAGACCGCAGAGAAGGATAGCACGGTGTGAACCGCGCCAATGTGCGGTGGATCTGGTCCATCCTCACTTGTGAAGCACCGACGTCACCTCCGTGTGGAGCACCGAGTCGCGGAGCATGCCATGGAACACGCGGTGCCTGGGCGACGAGGGCTCCATGCTCTTCGCAACGTCGCCGCCGCCATGGCACGTGAGTTCGCAGCCAGGACAGGGGCCGTCGCTGCTCGACGATCACGCCAAGCCGCTCGGCGCTGGCGGTGCTCTACAGTGCATAAGCTCCCGCGCCATGGCGGCCATGCCGGTGTGGGTGACCTTGCCCAACCACGGAGGACGAGGAGTAGCTGAGTGGACACGGTGATGCGCCCAGGCGAGCCTTGAGGCGGAGGGAAGGAATGAGCGGCGCAGAAGCCGAGCTGCATGCTCCATCAATGGCGGCAATAGGCACGCGCCCTCAGGTGCTCGATGAAATGTGAGTGAAGAAAGAAAGGTGAAGGTTAGGTGGTAAGGTTCCCAAATCTCTGGTGCAGAGTAACCATAGCCATTTCAGACACTAATCAAACAAGATCTCGGTTGAACCGGGTTGTCTTGACAAGGAAATCAAACACGAGCACTTGAGACTTGGCTCTACCTGGCCTTGGCCTGGCCGACGGGCCGAGCCACCCATGCGCCCCACATGAAACGTGCCCCAAGTTTCCATGGCTATCAAACGTGCCCCAAGTTTCCATGGCTGGCTTCTTTCCTTTCGATTTTCTCTACAAAATGGCCTCCTTGATGGTGACAATGCTTGTTAAAAATACTCATAATGTGAGTACTTCTTTACGTTGTCTTAATTTTTAAAATATGTTGTATTGTAGGATGGAAGGAGATTGCATATGAAAATGATTTTGCAATAATAGAGCTGATGGAGAGAGAGAGCATGGGCATTTGAGTTTTGTGTATTATACAACTTATTACAAGCAGCAAATTCTAGTTTTCTCAATAGCCGTCGTCCTTCCGTGTGCTGAACACTTGGTTGACCAATTTGTTAAAGTTGACCCAAGAAGACCCACCACCACCTGGCTCTGGCAGTGCTGCCGCAGCTGCACTGACCTTCCACTCGGCAGCTCGTCGCCTCATCTCTCTTCCTCTCTCACCTCCCATGACCTCCTTCACCTGCGCCTCCACCTGGTCTCTCAGCACTTCGCCGTCACCGGCAACCTCCATGCCTACACCCCACTCCGTGCAGGCGAACCTGCAGTTTGTCTGCTGATCACCGGCGACGGGCCAGCACAGCATTGGCACACCGGCCGCAATGCTCTCGAGCATAGAGTTCCACCCGCAGTGGGTCAGGAACATGCCGACGGCATCGTGCCGGAGCACCTCCCCTTGGGGACACCAGCTCGCAACGTAGCATCGCCTCTCCTTTGTCGTCTCCCCCGTGCCCCAGGTGACGAACTCCGGTGGCAGCGCCGCCGCAGCGCTTTTCTTGGCTTGGTCATTCCTGATAACCGCCAGGAAGTCGTACCCGCTGTTGGCCAACCCCCACGCGAATTCCTCCAGCTGCTGGCTCGTCAGGACGGCTATGCTGCCGAAGTTGGCGTACACCACGGAGCCAGGCCGCTTGCTTCCAAGCCATTCCAGGCAGCCCTTGTCCTCCTTCAAGAGGCTGGCGCCACCGCCACTGCCGTCGGCACCGGCACCGGCGCCTGCGCTCTCGCTCAGCAGTGGAAGGGGCCCCACGGTATATATGTGAGGACCGACGACGGCGTCCGACATCGCGGCGACGACCTTGCCCTCGAGCTCGTCGAACGTGTTGAGGATAACGGAAGATAGCACAGGAGGATGGTAGCAGTCCATGGTGCTCACGACGGCGCGCAGCACGGGGTCGTCGGGGTCCGTCGTACGTACGAAGCTTGGCATGTCCCGCAGGCGCATGGTTTTGGGCATCCCTGGCATCCAGTCAATCTCCGTGTTCGTGAGGTAGCCGTTGCTCAGCTGCTCTGCATCTGCAAAACGAAACACAATATATATCAGAGTCCAGACAGTGACAGTCACACAGTGGTAGACAACTTCGATCGATGACTTGCCTTTGAGTGGAACGAATCCCATGTCGATGAGTTTCCTGAGGTGCAAGGCCGCCATGAGCGAGCACGCGCTCATCACCCAGAAGGCGACGGCCGGGAGGCGCGCCTCGTCCTTGGCGAAGCGCAGCACACACTCGATGTCGGAGACGACGCAGGTTGGTGGTGGGACACCGTCAGTGGCGGCATCGTCGACAAGGAGGTTCCTGAGGCGCGGCACCGAGGCCTCCAAAGACAGGAGCAGCGCGGCGATGTGGTGCGGAGAGTGCTCGTCCTCGTCCTCGTCGGAAAGCGGCGGCGGCAGGCCGTCGGGGACAGTGACGAAACGGAACCCCGGGGCGCCGGCGACCGCGGCAGGGCCCCCCGAGCGGATGAGGCGGCGGAGGTTGCGTTCGGTGTGAACGAAGGTGATGCGGACGCCGCCGTGGACGTGGAGTAGCTTGGCGAGGCGAAGCGCAGGCCCGACGTGGCCCTGCGCTGGGAAAGGGAAGAACACTGCGTGCGAGCCGGCTGCAATGGCCCCGGAGGTAGCGTCACCTAGCATGGTGGCCATGGACATGATCGATCTCTGGAAACTAAGACCTTCTCTCTCACTATATGATGGGAGTAAATAATTGCAGCTTTAATTATCTGTCTCTATTTGTCGCTGCACCATCAAAATCGATCGGTTAATGAAGCGGTCGCGCGCTTCTCCGCCATCCGAATCATTGTACCGGCCGGTTCCACGGTGTGACCACAACATTATTGCCACCCCACCTACGAGTACGTAGCTCTGTGCTGCATAACTGCATTGCTCCCCACTCAGTGCTTGTTTAGATTGCTAGAAATGTGAACCCAAAATTTTCAGCACAAAGTGTTGAAAAGCAACACAGCCCAAGAGTTCAAAAGCTGCAATTACTTGCCAAATCTGAAAACGCCAAAAAGACAGAAATGCCCCTCTGCATGGTGGCAGTCCACCCTTGCATGCTGTCCATGCATGCAGCCGCAAAGACAAAAATATAACCCTTGCTCACAGCCACAATCACAGTTCAAAATCCAAATATTATTACAAACAGAAATGTTCCCAAATATTGTACTTCAAAAACATTATTACAGCACTAAAAAATGACAGTATTCAAATTATTACAATTCATGTACCCAAATAAGTTCCTCAAACAAATATACTACAAGTACAGGCCGAAATGAAACAATTACAAATCTCAAATTTCAGTATTTATTGAACAGTGACTGCGCGATGCTGTCACGAAAGGCATTCATCTGTGCAAGGTCTTCGCTATCATCGACAGGTTCAGTTTCTGGCTGATCTTCATACGCTTGCGGCGGCACATAGTTAATATGATTGTCTAACACAGCGAAGTGCTCATCAAATTGCCCACTCAACCTTATGAAGTTATGCAAAGCAACACATGCAACTATAATTTGGGTTTGTGTTTCAGGTGGATATGCAGGGATGCTCAACAAGTATGCGCCACTTCATCTTCAATACGCCAAAGGCCCTCTCAATAACATTTCTGAGAGATGAGTGGGCATAATTGAATATCTCATGTTTACCTCGAGGTCCTTCGGCGTTTTGAAACTCTTGAATATGGTACTTCGTTCCCTTGTAAGGAGCAAGGAACCCGGGACGGTTTGGGTAGCCGGAGTCCACCAAGTAGAACATCCCTACACCACCAAGTACCTGTAAGTTAAACATGTGTCAATTAGGAATATGAACTGAACTATGAGCTCGGTTTGTACCTTCAGGAGGGTGAGGAAAATCATCCTTCCATCTAGACATGGCATCTTGGAACACTCTTGTGTCATGGGCAGACCCCGGCCATCCCGCAAGGATAAATGTGAATATCATATCGAAGTCGCAAGCAGCCATCACATTTTGAGTTGTGATGCCCTTGCGACACAAGTGCTTCACAAAATTATCTTCTGGCACCATAACAGGGAAATGGCTGCCATCTATTGCTCCTATGCACTCATTGAAATCAGGAAAGAACCTAGGGTTTTTTAGCCTATCATGCATTGTCTTAAATTCTGGGTCCACAGGGTTAATTATGTCGTCCGCCATTTTAACCAAACAGGGCAGGACTCTATAGAACATGGTGTGCACTGTATACAGTGATCTTACAAATCTGTTCTTAGCTTGCCTAACAGATTTGTGAGCTCCAAGAATCCACGAGTCATACCTAAAGCCTCTAGTGAGGTGGACTTCTTTGTGTCTTTGAGGCCATAATCATCTCTGTCAACACTTTGTGCGGTTTATAGAACATGGTCAAGGTCATTCTAAACATGTCGTAACAGTCACTTTCATCGCCTAGTGTTTCGTACCCATTCTAGCCCACTCATCTTTGGAATTCTATAGGGTTTCTTATTGTAGTGCTTTTGGTAGTGCATGTTGTACGCGGACATACCATATGCAATTGCAGCTTCGTCATGGAAGAAAGAGTTGAAGAAGTCCTCCTCCCACTTTTCATCGTCGTCATCCTCTTCCTGCACTGTAGCAGCAGGTTGTCCAAAGCGCTGCACACATGAAACAAAGAAATGGCACACATCAGTACTAATTTACAGCAACCAAATAAACATGCATCAATACCTCAAATCAAAAACCACTGATATTTGCAATGATCACCGCATCCCAGCAACAAACACCACTGATATTAGGAAACATCACAAACGATCAACACATATCACTTCACGGTTAGTTCCACGACACAACATACAAATCACAGACACACGGATTAGTTCAACGTGGACAATACAACATGCAACACACACCCACAGCCTACGACACAATGACAAATGCATGGATAGGAGGGTCTAGCCTCAGACCCCAGCATAGTGCTTAATGAGGGCCATCCTTCCTTTAGCGCCTCTTGATTTGATAAACATGCTTGAAGCTTTTTCATCTTGGAGGATCAATAACACACCAACCCACAGCTTCTCATCATCCTCTGTTGCCCCAGCCTCTCTAGCAAGCTCCATCACTTGGTCAATCATGTTCTCTTTCTTCTTCTCCTTATCCTTCACAGCTTGCTGCCTCTCACCCCATATCTCCTTCATCGCTTCAGTCCTGTTGTCCAGACTGTAGCTTAAGTTCTGAACGGATTGTGGCATCCCCACTGCTGGACTCCTTGACTTCTTGCTGGGACTAGCTGCAGTGCTGCGAGTGCTGAGGCTGCTATAGCTCCTCTTGGTCCCAGTGCTCTGAGGGGTGCTCTGAGGGGTGTGGACATCGTCGTCATCCTCACTGCTAACATACAGTGGCACATTGTTGCGGCTAGGAACATAAGCTGACTCCCCTGTGACTGCTACGCCTTGGAACATGCGATCCAGAAGATCCATGTAGTCAGGCATTGGACCCTTGAGCTTGTTGTCCTGCAAAACATGAAACAGTTGGACAAATAATTAGAAAAGAACGTCATTTGTGCTGTTGGGAGACAAAAATCAATGAAATACAGAGGACAAGTACGTGTACCTTGTCGTTCGTTTCCCACCACTGTTCTGAAGCACTAACAGAGCCGTCAGGATTGCGGCCCAAGCCAGTCTGCTTTATCTGGAGATTGCGGTGCTCATTCCAAACCTGCCTCAACACCCGCACTTTGCTGCCAAAGGTCACGTTGTCATGAACAAGTTCTGTGGCTTTGTAGTAACCCTCTGTGATGTTCTTCCAACCCCACTTGGTCATTTGACCCCTAGGGTAGTTCCCCTTCTCAATCTCAGCACAGAATAGCTCACAGAAAGTCCTGGTATTTTGAGGGCTCCATTGTGCCCTGCTAAGGATATTCTGAAATGATCCATAACCTCAGAGTTTTAGAAACCATAAATATAAACACATGACCAAAGCCTCAGACCAAAAATATAATCACAGAAAACAAAAAACATCACTGCATATGCCCCAAGCCTCAGAACATGAGTATATTCACAGAAAACAAAAGGCATCATTGCTACTGCCCAAAGCCTCAGAACAAGAGTATAATCACAGAAAACAAAAGGTATCATTGCTACTGCCCAAAGCCTCAGAGCATGAGTAGTATCAAAGGAAAATTAAGCATCACTGCATATGCCTGAAATTCTAGAAGTTAGTTTATTTTGCAATTTGGGCTGCATCCAAACAAGGCCAATAGGATGTCTAATTTGAAGGACATTCTTACTAGCAACAATCAAAGAAAAGCTCAGCAACAATGAAGTCATCACAGGATATGGGCAATAAGCTCAGCAACAATGTAATCATCACGAGGCAAAGGGCAATAAGCTCAAAGAACAATGTAATCATCACGAGGCAAAGGGCAATAAGCTCAAGAACAATGTAATCATCACGGGCGAGAGGACAATAAGCTCGGCAACAAAATTAGCATCACAGGCTTGGGCAATAAGCTCAGTAACAAATTCATCGTCACAGGCAGCGGGCAATAAGCTCAGCAACAATGTAATCATCACAGCCAACGGGCAGTAAGCTCAGCAACAAGGTGCATCATCACAGGAAAGGGTGAGGACTTGTAGTACCGAAACTTCAGTGGGAGGGGCGTCGTCATCGACGGCGGACTGGGCTAGGGCGCGACGTGCACCGGTCCTCCGGTTGCCGCGAACGGAGCCGCCTGCACCAGCGCTTCCAGGTGGACGGGGAGGAGGGTGTGCTGCAGTTCCTGCTCCACTGCGGCGAGGAGCTCGGAGGCCGAGGGAGCCCCTGCCGGTGCGACTAGGCACGCGAACGGGAGGAGGAACGGGAGTCCTGTCGTTCGCGCCGCCTTCAGCCGGGGACTGCAGGATGTGCTGGTACCCGTCCATGCCCGGCCACGACTGCCCGGCGTTGAGGTCGAGCGCGCCTAACCCCAGGTTGCTAGGTGAGGCCGGGTCGGTGCCGAAGGCAAAGCCAGATGGGCTGCCGGAGTTGTTGCCGAAGCGGAAGCCGGAACTGCTGCCGGATGTGTTGCCGAAGCCCAAGCCGAAGGAGCCGATGCCGGCGTCGGAGCGGTTGCCGAACGCGCCGAACCCCGGAGGGTGGGGCACGAAGTCCCTGGTATGGGAGCCGCCGCCGTACCCAGGTGGGTTCGCGCCAGAGCCGGCGTGGGAGTTGTCCTCGTTCGCGTCGGCGTCATACCCATCCATCGCCGAGGAGCTCAAGGAGGCCCGATCTGGACGATGGGAAGGTGGATCTGATGGAGGACTGAGCGGCGGCGGTGGAGACCGAGAAGGGCGGTGGCGGAAATGGAGAGCGGCGGCGGGGAGGAGTAGCTAGGGTTCGGGCGGGCGGGGAGAGGGAATGGATAGGGTTCGGGGGTGAGCGGCGAGGGGGGGTATAGTTGGGCCGAAATTTTTGCAGGCCGAAATTTTTTCAACCGGGCCGTTTGGATTCCAAATTCAACAAGTTAGTTTTTTTCGCAATTTGGGCTCAATCCAAACAAGGCCTCAGTCACAATTCCAGTGTGTGTGGATTGGAATCTGGCAAGAATACTAGGTCCTTGTTTAGATCCAGGTGAAAAATTAAATTTTTTTTCACTATCCCTCAATCACATCGATCCTTGTACATATGTATGAAGTATTAAATATAAATAAAAAATAATTAATTGTGCAGTTTAGTTATAAATCACGAGACGAATCTTTTAAGCCTAGTTACAGACGAAAGTGCTACACTAAAAAAATATTCTAACTTTACACGATCTAAACAAGGCCTAGGTGCATTCCTCACGTGTCATCGCAGGAATTTGATGTTAGTTGTGGTGACCATTTAATCATGAATGAGGGGAAGGATTAAAGGTGTGAGTTTCTTAGTGAGAATTTCATACACATATAAATCACATAAGAGTCCAAAAGAAGAATAGATATTAAGAAGGAAAGCATGACTAAACTTGTACTTTATACATACTTAAAGATTTATGCGTACGATTAATAATACTTTGATTTTTATGAATAATAAATAGACAAAAAAAGAAGCTTATAGACTAATTGAAACTACAAAACGTTGAATTATAAGTAGGAAAAATAGAGATGGATAAAGTGATTAAAAAATAGAATATATAAAGTAAGCAATCTGGCTGAACTTCCTCCCCAGTGACGTGACCTGGTGTAAGGTCCTAGATGGCTAGAGGGGGGTGAATAGCCTATAAAAATTTCTACAAACTCACTAAGCAAACTTCGTTAGATACACAAACGGCGGAAAGCAAGTTATGCTTAGCCTACTAGATGTTGCAAGCCTCCTATCCAAGCAATTCTAGTAGGTGATCACTAGTACACACAAAAGCTACCACTAGTGATCAAGAGTTCTACCCACGGGATTTAGTCTACACAAGAAGTGGTTCCCGACCGACCACACAAGCAATTCTACTTGCAAGAATGTAATCAAAGTAATACAAGAGAGGGTAGGAGCTTGTTATACCGACGTGTCGAGTCGAGGTTGCCAATCACCAAGGAGATGAACAATCAATCACAATCGGCAACACACAAAGGATGATGACCAATCACCGGGAGACAAGATGAACACAATGATTTATCCCCGGATGTTCACTTGGGCACCGCCAAGCTACGTCACCCGTTGTGTCGACCAACACCTAGATGGTTCCTCGGTGTGACCCTCAAGTCACTAGCCCCTCAAGGCTCGCCCCGCAAGGCACCGCAAGACACCACTCTCAAGCGAGGTACTCAACGACACGCGCAATCCACTAGGATGCTCTTCGTGATCCCCACGAGATGAGCTCAAACCTCTCACAATCAACCGGAGGTGGCCAAGAACAATCACCTTCTCTTGCCAACGCCTCCAACAATCTCCAAGCCGGCTAGGAGCGGTACTCTCCAAGAGTAACAAGAAATCCACCGGCTAAACCACCCACAAGTGCCACTAGATGCCCTCAAGCAATGCAATGCACTAGGTGATCTCTCAATCTCACTTTGGATTCACAATCAAGCAAGAGAGATGAGAGGGAGAGTGTTTCTTCAGCTCAAAGGATGAATGAATGAGTTGGGAGAGCCAAGAGAGGGAGCCAAGCCCGGCCACCCATCTATTTATAGCCCAAACTCTTCAAACTAGCTGTTGCCCCCTCGGGGGCGAAATTTCACTGCGCCGGACGCGTCCGCCGCAGGCCGCCGGACGCGTTCGGCGCTTCAGCCCGCGCGCGCCCCAGACGACCGTTGGCACCGCGGCCAACCGCGTGCCGCCACGTCGGCGTCCGGGCTCCCCAACGCGCGTCGCGCCCCGCGCCCGTCCGATGCCAGACCGGCCGAAACTCAAAAAGTTTAGTCCGCGTCCGCCGGCCGCCGGACGCACGGCCCGGCGTCCGCGCCCGGCTCGCCGGCCCGGACCACGCCAAGACTCGGCATGCGCCGGACGCGCACGGTGAACACGCCGCGTCCGACGCCCGCGTCCGTCCGCGCGCGTCCGGCGCTCACCAACGCGGAGCCACCAACCTGAGCCAAGCTAACACGCGCCGGACGCGTCCGGCGCCAAAGCCCTGCGCGTCCGGCGCTACGAAAACTTCGTTTTTCAGCCCGTCGTGACGCCAACTTCTCCGTCATGCTATCCAACAAGTATACCAACTTGATCAACAGAGATAGCATGATTTCAACCAAATTTTGCATCCGGCGCAATAGAAAATATGCATCCATTTTTCCCAAAAGTGCCGAATCCTGCAAACCACAGCGCGCCCAAGCGCCACCTTTGTAAATGTGCCAACACCACCAAGTGTACATCTCCATGTGCTTGTGTGTTAGCTTTTCACAATCATTTCCCAAAGGTTAGGTTAGCTCACTAGGCCCTACATGCAATGCACTTCATGAATTCACCTAGTGGCACCCGTGCGTCGAATAGCCGATAAGACTTCCCCTCTTAATAGTGCGGCTATCGAACCTAAACCACTCACACCCTCTATGGTGTCTTGAGTGCAAAACAAAATGGCCCTATCGGTTATACCTTTGCCTTGAGCCCATTTTGTTCCTCCAAATGATATGAACACTTCACACCATCATGTGACCGTCTCGATCCATCGACCTCGACTTCACTTGCCCTTCACCGTGCATCGGTCCATCGGCGCCTAGTCTTGCCCGAGCTTCACCATCGCATGGTCCTTCACTCCGAAGCCTCGACTAGCCCTTCACCTTCAACACCGGTCCATGGAGCCAAGCATCGTCTTGATCTTCATCTTTGATCACATGACATGTGTCATGCCTCATATGCAATAAGCTCATCATGTGGACAACCTTTCTCTAAATCAACCACTTTAGATAAACAAGGTTAGTCCTAGGTTTCATCAATTAGCCAAAACCAAACTAGGGACTTTCAATCTCCCCCTTTTTGGTAATTGATGACAACCTCAACAAAGATGATTTTATAATAAATATTTTGAACTTGTCATACTTGTCCAATCAATAAGCTCACAAGAGGAATTTGGACAACTATAGCAAGTTCGGTTTTGGTAGTATTGCTCCCCCTACATATGTGCATAGAGTTTGGATTTGAAGCTTTGCACATATGCATGGATAGAAGTGTGGGGAGAGTAATTCTACCAAAATGATGCTAAGGTGTAAGAAATGGACCTTTGAAGCGCGATACCAATCGGAGTTGCATTTTACACCATCCTTAGCACCAAGAAGTAACTAGACATCCATCAAAAACTCAAGAACCCCGTGAGATCAACATTATAAGCAAAGTTCTTGAACTACTTGTGAAGCAAGGGGAGTCTAGTTACAATCTATGCAAGCTAGTAGATCATTTCACCATTCAAGTCCTATACTAGCATTGCACCACACAAGCAAGGGACACCACTTGTATAAAAACTTTACCTAGGTGCCAAGAGCAAGTCATATGAGATTGCACAAACAAATGCAACAACTTTGTTCATGAGCTTGCTCCCCCTTCTTGTGTGCATCAAAATTTTATTTACCCCTTTATCATGTTCAATCATCTTTTTCTCTCCCCCTTTGTCAACAATTGCCCAAAAATGGGATCAAATTGTGGAGAGAAAATGACTTTGATGGAGTAAACAAAACTTTAGTCAAATTTGGTTCAATCTAGACCACTTGCCAAAGATATTTAATTCGGTTTGAACCAAAGACAAGCTTCTTCACACCTCATGACAAGGGTTATCTTGCCTATGTTGAATTAAACACTTGTAGCAAATATTCTAGATTCAACACTAGGATTGCAAGCCCACAAACATGTCATATGTCACCACTAGATCAAGCAAAGCATAGAAGCAATAGTGGTAAGCATATATACATCAAACACATTTGATTTATCATGAATGCTCCAAATGCACCTTGTATGTCTACATGTGCTACCATAAGTATAATCCTAAGCATGAATGACATGTCACACAATGGTACCTTGCATTGTCGAAGGAGAGGCATGTCAAGTAGTGGTGGGGTGCATTCAACACATGTTTGAGAAGTCAAGAATGTTCAACTCATTCCTTAGCTTGCAAAACCTTCTTTCATCAAGTGGCTTGGTGAGGATGTCGGCAAGTTGATCATCGGTACCCACACTTTCAATGGAAATGTCACCCTTTTGTTGATGATCTCTAATGAAATGATGCCTTATGTCAATGTGCTTTGTTCTTCCATGTTGAACCGGGTTTTGTGTCATCTTGATTGCACTCTCATTATCACAAAATAATGGCACATTCTTGAAATTGATGCCATAATCCTTCAAAGTTGACTTCATCCAAAGCAATTGTGCACAACAACTCCCCGCACTAACATATTCGGCTTCGGCGGTAGAGATTGCCACACTATTTTGTTTCTTTGAGGACCATGACACAAGTGATCTTCCAAGAAGTTGACATGTACCACTTGTGCTCTTTCTATTGATCTTGCAACCACCATAGTCGGAGTCCGAATATCCAATCAATTCAAACTTTGACCCCTTAGGATACCACAATCCAACATCTCTTGTTTGCTTCAAGTACCTCAATATTCTCTTTGCGGCCGTGAGATGACTCTCTCTAGGTGAGGCTTGATATCTAGCACACATGCAAACACTAAACATGACATCCGGTCTTGATGCGGTGACATAGAGTAGGCTTCTAATCAATGACCGATAATCCTTTTGATTCACCATATTGCCATCATGATCACTATCAAGATTCCCATTGGTGCCCATTGGAGTTGAGATTGGCTTTGCATCTTGCATTCCAAACTTCTTCAACATGTCCCTTATGTATTTCCCTTGACTCACAAATGTCCCATTCTTCAATTGCTTGACTTGAAGACCAAGGAAATAGCTAAGTTCACCAATCATGGACATCTCAAACTCATTTGCCATCATTTCACCAAATTCTTCACAATATGCTTGATTGGTTGATCCAAAGATGATATCATCAACATAGATTTGCACAATGAAGAGATCATTACCAATCTTCTTGGTGAATAGAGTAGTGTCAACCTTGCCCATAATGAACCCTTTGGAGTGAAGAAAAGTCTTCAATCTCTCATACCATGCTCTAGGTGCTTGCTTCAAGCCATACAAAGCTTTCTTCAATTTGTACACATGGTTGGGTCTCTTCTCATCTTCAAAGCCGGGAGGTTGCTCAACATATACTAGCTCATTGGTGATCCCATTAAGAAATGCACTCTTGACAT
Organism: Themeda triandra; assembly: GCA_018135685.1. Classification (NCBI taxonomy): domain Eukaryota; kingdom Viridiplantae; phylum Streptophyta; class Magnoliopsida; order Poales; family Poaceae; genus Themeda; species Themeda triandra. Next base: position 799,079 of record JAENPR010000218.1, on the reverse strand, counting down.
CCATTTGATATAACTTGATATTGTGGGCACATGCATAAGCCAATAGAATCCTTATTGCCTCCAATCTTGCTACGGGAGCATATGTTTCATCATAATCAAGACCTTCAATTTGAGTATAGCCTTGTGCAACTAGTCTTGCTTTGTTTCTAATCACAACACCATCTTGATCTTGCTTGTTTTTGAAAACCCATTTGGTTCCAATGACATTGTGATCCTCCGGCCTCTCAACTAACTCCCACACATCATTTCTTGTGAAGTTATTAAGCTCTTCTTGCATTGCCATGATCCAATCGGCATCATCCAAGGCTTCCTCAACTTTCTTTGGCTCTTTGGTTGACACAAATGATGCATACTCACAAATCATAGCCACTCTTGATCTTGTTTGCACACCACTTCTAATATCACCAATGACACTATCAATTGGGTGATCTCTTGCAACATGTTGTGGTTGTAGCACTTGCACTTGATTGCTTGAACTTGGTTGATCACTTGACTTGTCTTCATTTGATGAACTAGCACCATGATCTTGCACTTGAGCATTGCTAGTTTGCCTCAATGGAGAATTGAGCACTTCATCTTTATCATCTTGTACATCAACCACTTGCTTTGCTCTTATGTCACCAATGTCCATGTTCTTCATAGCTTCAACCAATTGAGTTCCTCCAACATCTTCTAGATTCTCATCTTCATCTTGTGACCCATTGGTTTCATCAAATTGCACATCATGGACTTCCTCTAGAGTGCCACTTGAGTTGTTCCAAACTCTATAAGCCTTGCTTGTAGTTGAATAACCGAGTAGGAACCCTTCATCACATCTCTTTTCAAACTTCCCCAATCTAGTGCCCTTTCTCAAGATGTAGCATTTGCAACCAAACACTCTAAAATAGCCAATGTTGGGCTTTCTTCCATGAAGTAACTCATATGGGGTCTTCTCTAGCAAAGTATGACAATAGAGCCTATTGATGTAGTAACATGCCGTGTTGATTGCTTCATCCCAAAATGATTGACTAACATTGTACTCATGAAGCATTGATCTAGCCATATCAAGCAATGTTCTATTCTTCCTCTCAACTAGGCCATTTGATTGTGGAGTGTACTTGGCCGAGAATTGATGACCAATGCCATAGTGATCACACAATTCTTCCATTCTTGTATTCTTGAACTCACTCCCATTGTCACTTCTCACTTTCTTGATTCTCATGTCAAACTCATTGTGAACTCTAGTGAGAAAGGTCTTGAAGGTGTCATACACTTCACTCTTGTCACTAAGAAAGAATACCCATGTGAATCTTGTGAAGTCGTCCACTATGACAAACCCATACTTGTTGCCACCAATACTTGTGTATGTAGTTGGTCCAAATAGATCCATGTGCAACAACTCAAATGCCTTGCATGTGCTCATTATACTCTTCTTTGGATGTGAGCTACCAACTTGCTTCCCGGCTTGACATGCACTACACAACTTGTCCTTCTCAAATACAACATCTTTCAAGCCTTCAACAAGATTGTGTTGTGTGAGCTTCTTTAATTGTTTCATGCCAACATGCCCAAGTCTTCTATGCCAAAGCCAACCCAAACTTGATTTTGATATCAAACATGTTGTCAAAGAAGCTTCACTAGTGTTGAAATCAACAAGATAGAGATTCTCATATCTAAAGCCTTTGAACACCAAGTTGGAGCCATCAAGAGAAACTACCTCAACATCATTTGCCCCAAAAATGCACTTGTAGCCTCGATCACAAATTTGTGCCACGGAGAGAAGATTGAAATCCAAGCTTTCAACTAGCATCACATTGGAGATACTCATGTCATTTGATATTGCAATCTTGCCCAAACCAACAACCTTGCCTTTCTTGTTATTGCCAAAAGTAATTGACTCAATGCCACTATCATTCTTCTCAATTGAATCAAACATTCTTGATGTACCGGTCATGTGTTGAGAACACCCACTATCAATAATCCAATGCCTTCCTCCGGCTTTATAATTCACCTACAAGCAAATCAATGAAGCTTAGGTACCCATTTTTGCTTGGGTCCTTGTAGGTTAGTGACTAAGCTCTTTGGTACCCAAATTGCCTTCTTCTTTGGGCCAACAATGGGTGTACCAACAAACTTAGCTTGTACACCTTTCACACCCTTGGTAAGCACATAACAAGAATCAAAAGGTATAGCATTGTCAAGTTTCTTGTTTTGTTGCTTCTTGTTGCAATTTTGCTCTAGGTGCCCAACTTGCTTGCATCTATAGCAAAACCGACCATTGCTCTTCACAAAGCTAGGCTTTGGAGTTGCAAAGGCCGACTTGCCCTTCTTGGGGTTATAGCCCAATCCCTCTTTGTTAAGAGAGAACCTTTGGCTACCCAAGCACTTTAGCAAGCGGGCCTCACCACCATAGGCTTTGCCTAAGGCATGAGTGAGCTCATCCACCTCCTTCTTGAGGGTCTCATTCTCTACCATTCGTGTAGCATCACAAGTGAAGCCATCACTAGTAGTGGAGATAGAGTCGGTGGTGGTGGTGGATGATGTGCTACAAGAAGGGTTAGCATTTGTCATGATGATAGGTTGATAAAATGACTCATCAATGATGTCACAAGTAAGACCTATATCACATGATGCAATCACCACTTTCTTTGCTTGTTGCTCAAGTAGAAGTGAGTGAGCTTCTTTAAGCTTAGAATGAGCATCACCAAGCTTCTCATGGTCTACCACTAGACTCTCATGAGTGGTCATAAGCTCACCTAGGGCTTTCTCAAGTATTTCTACTTTCATTGAAAGCTTCTTGCACTCCTTTTCCTTGGCAATAGCTATATCTCTAGTTTCTTGCATCAAGTCATATAATTGATCCTTAGTCGGTTCATCATCATCATCAACATTATCAACATCGTGAGCATATTCCATCTCACTATCATCATCACTATCATCATATTGTACCTTTGTTTCCTTGGCCATGAAGCATGATGGTGATGTAGAGAATAATGAAGACTTCTTGTTGATGGCAATGGAAGCCATAGCCTTGTTGCTTGAATCTTCATCTTCATCATCATTGTCACTTTCCCAAGTGACCACAAATGCACCATTCTTGCCCTTCTTGAGTGTCATCTTGGCCTCATGCTTCTTCTTCTCAAACTTGCCCTTGTTGTAGTTCTTCTTCTTCTCATATGGGCATTCGGCTTGTAGATGCTCGGTGCTATCACAATTGAAGCACTTTCTTGGTTGCTCTTGCTTCTTGAAGTTGTTCCTCTTGAAGCCTCTTCTCTTGATGAACATGTGTCCCATCTTCTTCACCACAAGAGCAAGTGCCTCATCATCAATCTCAAAGTCACCATCTTCCTCATTGGTTTCTTCTTCTTCAAAGATTGGTGCTTTGCCCTTGGAGGATGTGGCTTGGAATGCCACGGTCTTCTTCTTCTTCTTCTTCTTCTACCTTCTCATCATCTTGATCAAATTTGTCATATGTCAAGACTTCACCAAGCAAATCATTTGGCTTCTTAGCTTCAAGCCCATCTCTTTGTAGCATAAGCTTCAACATCTTGAAGCTCCTCGGCAAGCAAATCAAGAACTTGTGACAAAAATCTTCATCTTTTGTCTTGTGCCCCAAACTCTTGAGATCATTCACAATGACTTGTAAGCGATGAAACATTTCAATGATTGTTTCATCCTCTTTCTTCTTGAAGTTCTCGAACTCACTCTTGAGTCCATATAACTTGGCACTCTTCACAACCTTGGTGCCCTCATAGGTCTCACCCAATCTAGTCCACACTTCACTTGCAAGCTCCAAATCCTTGATTCCCTCAAACACCTTTGTATCAATGCCATTGTATAGGGTGTTGAGATCCATTCTATTGCATGTGATGTTGGCTTTGTCTTCATCGGTGAGATGATCATTATCAAGTATGGCATAATCATGCAATGTAACTTGCAACACTCTCTCTTGTATCGAACCAAGATACATGATCATCTTTCTTTTCCAATGGTCAAATGAGCTAACTCCATCAAACATAGGCGGTTTGCCCCCAACATGGTTGAACACAATTTGAGCCATCTTAACACCGTAGGATGTTAAGCCTTGCACTAAAACGGTGACCTCGGCTTTGATACCACTTGTAAGGTCCTAGATGGCTAGAGGGGGTGAATAGCCTATAAAAATTTCTACAAACTCACTAAGCAAACTTCGTTAGATACACAAACGGCGGAAAGCAAGTTATGCTTAGCCTACTAGATGTTGCAAGCCTCCTATCCAAGCAATTCTAGTAGGTGATCACTAGTACACACAAAAGCTACCACTAGTGATCAAGAGTTCTACCCACGGGATTTAGTCTACACAAGAAGTGGTTCCCGACCGACCACACAAGCAATTCTACTTGCAAGAATGTAATCAAAGTAATACAAGAGAGGGTAGGAGCTTGTTATACCGACGTGTCGAGTCGAGGTTGCCAATCACCAAGGAGATGAACAATCAATCACAATCGGCAACACACAAAGGATGATGACCAATCACCGGGAGACAAGATGAACACAATGATTTATCCCCGGATGTTCACTTGGGCACCGCCAAGCTACGTCACCCGTTGTGTCGACCAACACCTAGATGGTTCCTCGGTGTGACCCTCAAGTCACTAGCCCCTCAAGGCTCGCCCCGCAAGGCACCGCAAGACACCACTCTCAAGCGAGGTACTCAACGACACGCGCAATCCACTAGGATGCTCTTCGTGATCCCCACGAGGTGAGCTCAAACCTCTCACAATCAACCGGAGGTGGCCAAGAACAATCACCTTCTCTTGCCAACGCCTCCAACAATCTCCAAGCCGGCTAGGAGCGGTACTCTCCAAGAGTAACAAGAAATCCACCGGCTAAACCACCCACAAGTGCCACTAGATGCCCTCAAGCAATGCAATGCACTAGGTGATCTCTCAATCTCACTTTGGATTCACAATCAAGCAAGAGAGATGAGAGGGAGAGTGTTTCTTCAGCTCAAAGGATGAATGAATGAGTTGGGAGAGCCAAGAGAGGGAGCCAAGCCCGGCCACCCATCTATTTATAGCCCAAACTCTTCAAACTAGCCGTTGCCCTCGGGGCGAAATTTCACTGCGCCGGACGCGTCCGTCGCAGCCGCCGGACGCGCGTCCGGCGCTTCAGCCCCGCGCCCTCGACGACCGTTGGCGCCGCGGCCAACCGCGTGCCGCCACGTCGGCGTCCGGCGCTCCCCAACGCGCGTCCGGCGCCCGCGTCCGACGACCGGCCGAAACTCAAAAGTTTCGTCCGCGTCCGCGTCCGCCGCCGGACGCACGGCCCGTCCGCCGCCCGGCTTCGCCCGACGCACCACGCCAAGACTCGCATGCGCGGACGCCGCCTGATGAACACGCGCGTCCGACGCCCGCGTCCGTCGCTCGTCCGGCGCTCACCAACGCGGAGCCACCAACCTGAGCCAAGCTAACACGCGCCGGACGCGTCCGGCGCCAAAGCCCCGCGCGTCGGCGCTACGAAAACTTCGTTTTTCAGCCCGTCGTGACGCCAACTTCTCCGTCATGCTATCCAACAAGTATACCAACTTGATCAACAGAGATAGCATGATTTCAACCAAATTTTGCATCCGGCGCAATAGAAAATATGCATCCATTTTTCCCAAAAGTGCCGAATCCTGCAAACCACAGCGCGCCCAAGCGCCACCTTTGTAAATGTGCCAACACCACCAAGTGTACATCTCCATGTGCTTGTGTGTTAGCTTTTCACAATCATTTCCCAAAGGTTAGGTTAGCTCACTAGGCCCTACATGCAATGCACTTCATGAATTCACCTAGTGGCACCCGTGCGTCGAATAGCCGATAAGACTTCCCCTCTTAATAGTGCGGCTATCGAACCTAAACCACTCACACCCTCTATGGTGTCTTGAGTGCAAAACAAAATGGCCCTATCGGTTATACCTTTGCCTTGAGCCCATTTTGTTCCTCCAAATGATATGAACACTTCACACCATCATGTGACCGTCTCGATCCATCGACCTCGACTTCACTTGCCCTTCACCGTGCATCGGTCCATCGGCGCCTAGTCTTGCCCGAGCTTCACCATCGCATGGTCCTTCACTCCGAAGCCTCGACTAGCCCTTCACCTTCAACACCGGTCCATGGAGCCAAGCATCGTCTTGATCTTCATCTTTGATCACATGACATGTGTCATGCCTCATATGCAATAAGCTCATCATGTGGACAACCTTTCTCTAAATCAACCACTTTAGATAAACAAGGTTAGTCCTAGGTTTCATCAATTAGCCAAAACCAAACTAGGGACTTTCAATCTCCCCCTTTTTGGTAATTGATGACAACCTCAACAAAGATGATTTTATAATAAATATTTTGAACTTGTCATACTTGTCCAATCAATAAGCTCACAAGAGGAATTTGGACAACTATAGCAAGTTCGGTTTTGGTAGTATTGCTCCCCCTACATATGTGCATAGAGTTTGGATTTGAAGCTTTGCACATATGCATGGATAGAAGTGTGGGGAGAGTAATTCTACCAAAATGATGCTAAGGTGTAAGAAATGGACCTTTGAAGTGCGATACCAATCGGAGTTGCATTTTACACCATCCTTAGCACCAAGAAGTAACTAGACATCCATCAAAAACTCAAGAACCCCGTGAGATCAACATTATAAGCAAAGTTCTTGAACTACTTGTGAAGCAAGGGGAGTCTAGTTACAATCTATGCAAGCTAGTAGATCATTTCACCATTCAAGTCCTATACTAGCATTGCACCACACAAGCAAGGGGACACCACTTGTATAAAAACTTTACCTAGGTGCCAAGAGCAAGTCATATGAGATTGCACAAACAAATGCAACAACTTTGTTCATGAGCTTGCTCCCCCTTCTTGTGTGCATCAAAATTTTATTTACCCCTTTATCATGTTCAATCATCTTTTTCTCTCCCCTTTGTCAACAATTGCCCAAAAATGGGATCAAATTGTGGAGAGAAAATGACTTTGATGGAGTAAACAAAACTTTAGTCAAATTTGGTTCAATCTAGACCACTTGCCAAAGATATTTAATTCGGTTTGAACCAAAGACAAGCTTCTTCACACCTCATGACAAGGGTTATCTTGCCTATGTTGAATTAAACACTTGTAGCAAATATTCTAGATTCAACACTAGGATTGCAAGCCCACAAACATGTCATATGTCACCACTAGATCAAGCAAAGCATAGAAGCAATAGTGGTAAGCATATATACATCAAACACATTTGATTTATCATGAATGCTCCAAATGCACCTTGTATGTCTACATGTGCTACCATAAGTATAATCCTAAGCATGAATGACATGTCACACAATGGTACCTTGCATTGTCGAAGGAGAGGCATGTCAAGTAGTGGTGGGGTGCATTCAACACATGTTTGAGAAGTCAAGAATGTTCAACTCATTCCTTAGCTTGCAAAACCTTCTTTCATCAAGTGGCTTGGTGAGGATGTCGGCAAGTTGATCATCGGTACCCACACTTTCAATGGAAATGTCACCCTTTTGTTGATGATCTCTAATGAAATGATGCCTTATGTCAATGTGCTTTGTTCTTCCATGTTGAACCGGGTTTTGTGTCATCTTGATTGCACTCTCATTATCACAAAATAATGGCACATTCTTGAAATTGATGCCATAATCCTTCAAAGTTGACTTCATCCAAAGCAATTGTGCACAACAACTCCCCGCACTAACATATTCGGCTTCGGCGGTAGAGATTGCCACACTATTTTGTTTCTTTGAGGACCATGACACAAGTGATCTTCCAAGAAGTTGACATGTACCACTTGTGCTCTTTCTATTGATCTTGCAACCACCATAGTCGGAGTCCGAATATCCAATCAATTCAAACTTTGACCCCTTAGGATACCACAATCCAACATCTCTTGTTTGCTTCAAGTACCTCAATATTCTCTTTGCGGCCGTGAGATGACTCTCTCTAGGTGAGGCTTGATATCTAGCACACATGCAAACACTAAACATGACATCCGGTCTTGATGCGGTGACATAGAGTAGGCTTCTAATCAATGACCGATAATCCTTTTGATTCACCATATTGCCATCATGATCACTATCAAGATTCCCATTGGTGCCCATTGGAGTTGAGATTGGCTTTGCATCTTGCATTCCAAACTTCTTCAACATGTCCCTTATGTATTTCCCTTGACTCACAAATGTCCCATTCTTCAATTGCTTGACTTGAAGACCAAGGAAATAGCTAAGTTCACCAATCATGGACATCTCAAACTCATTTGCCATCATTTCACCAAATTCTTCACAATATGCTTGATTGGTTGATCCAAAGATGATATCATCAACATAGATTTGCACAATGAAGAGATCATTACCAATCTTCTTGGTGAATAGAGTAGTGTCAACCTTGCCCATAATGAACCCTTTGGAGTGAAGAAAAGTCTTCAATCTCTCATACCATGCTCTAGGTGCTTGCTTCAAGCCATACAAAGCTTTCTTCAATTTGTACACATGGTTGGGTCTCTTCTCATCTTCAAAGCCGGGAGGTTGCTCAACATATACTAGCTCATTGGTGATCCCATTAAGAAATGCACTCTTGACATCCATTTGATATAACTTGATATTGTGGGCACATGCATAAGCCAATAGAATCCTTATTGCCTCCAATCTTGCTACGGGAGCATATGTTTCATCATAATCAAGACCTTCAATTTGAGTATAGCCTTGTGCAACTAGTCTTGCTTTGTTTCTAATCACAACACCATCTTGATCTTGCTTGTTTTTGAAAACCCATTTGGTTCCAATGACATTGTGATCCTCCGGCCTCTCAACTAACTCCCACACATCATTTCTTGTGAAGTTATTAAGCTCTTCTTGCATTGCCATGATCCAATCGGCATCATCCAAGGCTTCCTCAACTTTCTTTGGCTCTTTGGTTGACACAAATGATGCATACTCACAAATCATAGCCACTCTTGATCTTGTTTGCACACCACTTCTAATATCACCAATGACACTATCAATTGGGTGATCTCTTGCAACATGTTGTGGTTGTAGCACTTGCACTTGATTGCTTGAACTTGGTTGATCACTTGACTTGTCTTCATTTGATGAACTAGCACCATGATCTTGCACTTGAGCATTGCTAGTTTGCCTCAATGGAGAATTGAGCACTTCATCTTTATCATCTTGTACATCAACCACTTGCTTTGCTCTTATGTCACCAATGTCCATGTTCTTCATAGCTTCAACCAATTGAGTTCCTCCAACATCTTCTAGATTCTCATCTTCATCTTGTGACCCATTGGTTTCATCAAATTGCACATCATGGACTTCCTCTAGAGTGCCACTTGAGTTGTTCCAAACTCTATAAGCCTTGCTTGTAGTTGAATAACCGAGTAGGAACCCTTCATCACATCTCTTTTCAAACTTCCCCAATCTAGTGCCCTTTCTCAAGATGTAGCATTTGCAACCAAACACTCTAAAATAGCCAATGTTGGGCTTTCTTCCATGAAGTAACTCATATGGGGTCTTCTCTAGCAAAGTATGACAATAGAGCCTATTGATGTAGTAACATGCCGTGTTGATTGCTTCATCCCAAAATGATTGACTAACATTGTACTCATGAAGCATTGATCTAGCCATATCAAGCAATGTTCTATTCTTCCTCTCAACTAGGCCATTTGATTGTGGAGTGTACTTGGCCGAGAATTGATGACCAATGCCATAGTGATCACACAATTCTTCCATTCTTGTATTCTTGAACTCACTCCCATTGTCACTTCTCACTTTCTTGATTCTCATGTCAAACTCATTGTGAACTCTAGTGAGAAAGGTCTTGAAGGTGTCATACACTTCACTCTTGTCACTAAGAAAGAATACCCATGTGAATCTTGTGAAGTCGTCCACTATGACAAACCCATACTTGTTGCCACCAATACTTGTGTATGTAGTTGGTCCAAATAGATCCATGTGCAACAACTCAAATGCCTTGCATGTGCTCATTATACTCTTCTTTGGATGTGAGCTACCAACTTGCTTCCCGGCTTGACATGCACTACACAACTTGTCCTTCTCAAATACAACATCTTTCAAGCCTTCAACAAGATTGTGTTGTGTGAGCTTCTTTAATTGTTTCATGCCAACATGCCCAAGTCTTCTATGCCAAAGCCAACCCAAACTTGATTTTGATATCAAACATGTTGTCAAAGAAGCTTCACTAGTGTTGAAATCAACAAGATAGAGATTCTCATATCTAAAGCCTTTGAACACCAAGTTGGAGCCATCAAGAGAAACTACCTCAACATCATTTGCCCCAAAAATGCACTTGTAGCCTCGATCACAAATTTGTGCCACGGAGAGAAGATTGAAATCCAAGCTTTCAACTAGCATCACATTGGAGATACTCATGTCATTTGATATTGCAATCTTGCCCAAACCAACAACCTTGCCTTTCTTGTTATTGCCAAAAGTAATTGACTCAATGCCACTATCATTCTTCTCAATTGAATCAAACATTCTTGATGTACCGGTCATGTGTTGAGAACACCCACTATCAATAATCCAATGCCTTCCTCCGGCTTTATAATTCACCTACAAGCAAATCAATGAAGCTTAGGTACCCATTTTTGCTTGGGTCCTTGTAGGTTAGTGACTAAGCTCTTTGGTACCCAAATTGCCTTCTTCTTTGGGCCAACAATGGGTGTACCAACAAACTTAGCTTGTACACCTTTCACACCCTTGGTAAGCACATAACAAGAATCAAAAGGTATAGCATTGTCAAGTTTCTTGTTTTGTTGCTTCTTGTTGCAATTTTGCTCTAGGTGCCCAACTTGCTTGCATCTATAGCAAAACCGACCATTGCTCTTCACAAAGCTAGGCTTTGGAGTTGCAAAGGCCGACTTGCCCTTCTTGGGGTTATAGCCCAATCCCTCTTTGTTAAGAGAACCTTTGGCTACCCAAGCACTTTAGCAAGCGGGCCTCACCACCATAGGCTTTGCCTAAGGCATGAGTGAGCTCATCCACCTCCTTCTTGAGGGTCTCATTCTCTACCATTCGTGTAGCATCACAAGTGAAGCCATCACTAGTAGTGGAGATAGAGTCGGTGGTGGTGGTGGATGATGTGCTACAAGAAGGGTTAGCATTTGTCATGATGATAGGTTGATAAAATGACTCATCAATGATGTCACAAGTAAGACCTATATCACATGATGCAATCACCACTTTCTTTGCTTGTTGCTCAAGTAGAAGTGAGTGAGCTTCTTTAAGCTTAGAATGAGCATCACCAAGCTTCTCATGGTCTACCACTAGACTCTCATGAGTGGTCATAAGCTCACCTAGGGCTTTCTCAAGTATTTCTACTTTCATTGAAAGCTTCTTGCACTCCTTTTCCTTGGCAATAGCTATATCTCTAGTTTCTTGCATCAAGTCATATAATTGATCCTTAGTCGGTTCATCATCATCATCAACATTATCAACATCGTGAGCATATTCCATCTCACTATCATCATCACTATCATCATATTGTACCTTTGTTTCCTTGGCCATGAAGCATGATGGTGATGTAGAGAATAATGAAGACTTCTTGTTGATGGCAATGGAAGCCATAGCCTTGTTGCTTGAATCTTCATCTTCATCATCATTGTCACTTTCCCAAGTGACCACAAATGCACCATTCTTGCCCTTCTTGAGTGTCATCTTGGCCTCATGCTTCTTCTTCTCAAACTTGCCCTTGTTGTAGTTCTTCTTCTTCTCATATGGGCATTCGGCTTGTAGATGCTCGGTGCTATCACAATTGAAGCACTTTCTTGGTTGCTCTTGCTTCTTGAAGTTGTTCCTCTTGAAGCCTCTTCTCTTGATGAACATGTGTCCCATCTTCTTCACCACAAGAGCAAGTGCCTCATCATCAATCTCAAAGTCACCATCTTCCTCATTGGTTTCTTCTTCTTCAAAGATTGGTGCTTTGCCCTTGGAGGATGTGGCTTGGAATGCCACGGTCTTCTTCTTCTTCTCTTCTTCTACCTTCTCATCATCTTGATCAAATTTGTCATATGTCAAGACTTCACCAAGCAAATCATTTGGCTTCTTAGCTTCAAGCCCATCTCTTTGTAGCATAAGCTTCAACATCTTGAAGCTCCTCGGCAAGCAAATCAAGAACTTGTGACAAAAATCTTCATCTTTTGTCTTGTGCCCCAAACTCTTGAGATCATTCACAATGACTTGTAAGCGATGAAACATTTCAATGATTGTTTCATCCTCTTTCTTCTTGAAGTTCTCGAACTCACTCTTGAGTCCATATAACTTGGCACTCTTCACAACCTTGGTGCCCTCATAGGTCTCACCCAATCTAGTCCACACTTCACTTGCAAGCTCCAAATCCTTGATTCCCTCAAACACCTTTGTATCAATGCCATTGTATAGGGTGTTGAGATCCATTCTATTGCATGTGATGTTGGCTTTGTCTTCATCGGTGAGATGATCATTATCAAGTATGGCATAATCATGCAATGTAACTTGCAACACTCTCTCTTGTATCGAACCAAGATACATGATCATCTTTCTTTTCCAATGGTCAAATGAGCTAACTCCATCAAACATAGGCGGTTTGCCCCCAACATGGTTGAACACAATTTGAGCCATCTTAACACCGTAGGATGTTAAGCCTTGCACTAAAACGGTGACCTCGGCTTTGATACCACTTGTAAGGTCCTAGATGGCTAGAGGGGGGTGAATAGCCTATAAAAATTTCTACAAACTCACTAAGCAAACTTCGTTAGATACACAAACGGCGGAAAGCAAGTTATGCTTAGCCTACTAGATGTTGCAAGCCTCCTATCCAAGCAATTCTAGTAGGTGATCACTAGTACACACAAAAGCTACCACTAGTGATCAAGAGTTCTACCCACGGGATTTAGTCTACACAAGAAGTGGTTCCCGACCGACCACACAAGCAATTCTACTTGCAAGAATGTAATCAAAGTAATACAAGAGAGGGTAGGAGCTTGTTATACCGACGTGTCGAGTCGAGGTTGCCAATCACCAAGGAGATGAACAATCAATCACAATCGGCAACACACAAAGGATGATGACCAATCACCGGGAGACAAGATGAACACAATGATTTATCCCCGGATGTTCACTTGGGCACCGCCAAGCTACGTCACCCGTTGTGTCGACCAACACCTAGATGGTTCCTCGGTGTGACCCTCAAGTCACTAGCCCCTCAAGGCTCGCCCCGCAAGGCACCGCAAGACACCACTCTCAAGCGAGGTACTCAACGACACGCGCAATCCACTAGGATGCTCTTCGTGATCCCCACGAGGTGAGCTCAAACCTCTCACAATCAACCGGAGGTGGCCAAGAACAATCACCTTCTCTTGCCAACGCCTCCAACAATCTCCAAGCCGGCTAGGAGCGGTACTCTCCAAGAGTAACAAGAAATCCACCTAGCTAAACCACCCACAAGTGCCACTAGATGCCCTCAAGCAATGCAATGCACTAGGTGATCTCTCAATCTCACTTTGGATTCACAATCAAGCAAGAGAGATGAGAGGGAGAGTGTTTCTTCAAAGGCTCAAAGGATGAATGAATGAGTTGGGAGAGCCAAGAGAGGGAGCCAAGCCCGGCCACCCATCTATTTATAGCCCAAACTCTTCAAACTAGCCGTTGCCCCCTCGGGGCGAAATTTCAACTACGCCGGACGCGTCCGCCCGCAGCCGCCGGACGCGTCCGGCGCTTCAGCCCGGCGCGCGCCCGGACGACCGTTGGCGCCGCGGTAACCGCGTGCCGCCACGTCGGCGTCCGGCGCTCCCCCAACGCGCGTCCGCGCCGCGTCCGACAGGCCGGCCGAAACTCAAAAGTTCCCGTCCGCGTCCGCCGGCCGCCGGACGCACGGCCCGGCGTCCGCGCCGCCGGCTCGCCGGCCAAGACCACGCCAAGACTCGGCATGCGCGGACGCCGCACGCTGAACACGCCGCGTCCGACGCCCGCGTCCGTCGCGCGTCCGCGCTCACCAACGCGGAGCCACCAACCCGAGCCAAGCTAACACGCGCCGGACGCGTCCGCGCGTCCGCGCTCGAAAAAACTTCGTTTTTCGGCCCGTCGTGATGCCAACTTCTCCGTCATGCTATCCAACAAGTATACCAACTTGATCAACGAGAGATAGCATGATTTCAACCAAATTTTGCATCCGGCGCAATAGAAAATATGCATCCATTTTTCCCAAAAGTGCCGAATCCCGCAAACCACAACGCCCAAGCGCCACCTTTGTAAATGTGCCAACACCACCAAGTGTACATCTCCATGTGCTTGTGTGTTAGCTTTTCACAATCATTTCCCAAAGGTTAGGTTAGCTCACTAGGCCCTACATGCAATGCACTTCATGAATTCACCTAGTGGCACCCGTGCGTCGAATAGCCGATAAGACTTCCCCTCTTAATAGTGCGGCTATCGAACCTAAACCACTCACACCCTCTATGGTGTCTTGAGTGCAAAACAAAATGGCCCTATCGGTTATACCTTTGCCTTGAGCCCATTTTGTTCCTCCAAATGATATGAACACTTCACACCATCATGTGACCGTCTCGATCCATCGACCTCGACTTCACTTGCCCTTCACCGTGCATCGGTCCATCGGCGCCTAGTCTTGCCCGAGCTTCACCATCGCATGGTCCTTCACTCCGAAGCCTCGACTAGCCCTTCACCTTCAACACCGGTCCATGGAGCCAAGCATCGTCTTGATCTTCATCTTTGATCACATGACATGTGTCATGCCTCATATGCAATAAGCTCATCATGTGGACAACCTTTCTCTAAATCAACCACTTTAGATAAACAAGGTTAGTCCTAGGTTTCATCAATTAGCCAAAACCAAACTAGGGACTTTCACCTGGCACAACATATATTTTACTCTCCTATTTATTATGTTTTGCTTTGATGTGGCGTGTATTTACCTCGAAGATTGTGGACTTCGAGTCTTGGGTTTTCTCCCTCTCTCTTCAATAAATATTCCATCACATCAGCAAAACACAATAAATAAAAGGGTAATAAATAGTTTTAGACTCTATGTTAGAGTCAGCACTATGAGTGCCCTTAGGTTGTACCTGTACAAACACTATGCAACAACCAAAGTAAAAAAAAATGACAGAGGAACTAGACATCTCTATCTAAAGAAGCACGTGTCGTTGTGGTTGATAAAAACCTTTTCCATAGCATGCAGGAGCATCGCACTTGCGGACCCCAAGCCTCAAAGAGGATTGCATTGAATGTGTGGCAGAAGAACTGGCTTGATGACCCCGTTGTCCACTTCGAAGGAATGGACCATGGAGAGCCATGTAGAGAGGTTCCCTGTTGCATTAGCTGCATCGACCCACCACGCTCGCCGCAAAGGTCGCTGTCGATGTCGGGAGGATGGGGGTTGGGCGTGGCGAAGGAGCCATCGGCTACTCTTATGGTGCCCCCCGTTGAGGGCGGTCGTAGAGAAGGTTGGAAGCCCGGTGGCTTCCCTTCAATGGCACACCACCGTAGTCGTCGCCGACTATCTCTGGCGACACGTCGTTGCCATGGACACCACCACCTCACGACAGGCACAAGGCGCGTGCTGACGGCATGAGGAAGTCCACAACGACGGCGTCCCCGGCGCCGGTCCAACCGGTAGGCAGCAGGATGGGCAGTGCGACATGGGGCCGCAAATCCAGCAGCTGAACTGAAGGCTCAGAATTGGGCCGCCACCGCATGAAGGGGGCTGAGCCCGCACTTCCGCCTCTACTCGATCTGGTCGGACTCAACATTATGCCGCACCAAGGGCCATGGAGCGAGAGAGGGAGAAGCATAGGTGAAAGGGCCTTATTCAAGAACTCATCTTGTATTCTTGTTGATTCGGAGGAGACCGACATCGGCCACCATGGCCCCAAGAGTCCGCTCTTCTCCATGTCAACAAAGACGAGGAGGACAAAGGTCCCCAAGAGTCTTGTAGAGGAGGGAAGGAAGGGAACCGACCCACATACCTCATCGGGGAGAGGTAGGGGGCCGACTATGGGTGAAGCTAGAAGGGGGTTGGATAGAAGGTTGGGGAAGAGGAGAAGGTCACGACATTTCGTCCATTACTACAGAGAGCGGTCGATAGCTTCGACACGAGACGTTGAACCGGTCCAAAAGGTTTCCATGACAACTCGCATGAGAGTACCTTACTATCATGGAAGAACTATGGCTAGCTCCACCTAGCAAGCTGGCCGTCGCTAGCAAGGCAAGATAATCCCGGCTTAAAATTAAACTTACTCTAAAGTTCACTTTAATCCTAAAGTCTAAATTTTAGATTACTCTAAAGTTCTCTTTAATCCTATCGTCTAAATTTTAGATCACTTGCAAAGACGCCAAACAAAGAGTCTAAAAAAATTCTCTATAATTGAGCTAACCTAAAAAAAATACTTTAATTAAACCATATATATATAACAATTGAACTTAAAATGGTCTATAAATTTAGTTTAAAAACAATTGTCTGATTTTTGTTTTCTCACTGTAACCGACTATACTATAAATTTTATATTAGACCATATAAAATTTGAACGGCCCTAGATCTATCGAAATAGCCTAGGTGATTTCTAATCGGCCGCACTGAAAACCAACGGCGAAAATTGCTTGTCGACTCGATCCCGCAACTCGTCTCCCACCTCGCCGCCGTCTGCCGTCTGCGCATCCGCCGTCTTCCCTCCGCTCCAGCCGCAGGCCGCAGCCATGAACCCTTCCATGCCACCGCCTCCGCCGCGAAACCCTAACCCCTCTCCGTCATCCGCCTCCATGCCGCCGCCTCCGCCCCCAAACCCCTCGCCGCGGCCGGAAGCGGCGGCCGAGCCCGACTCGCCGTCAGCGGAGGTGAACGGTCGCGCTGCCCCCAGCACATCCTCCTCGATGCCGCCGCCTCCGCCCCCAAAACCCGAGGCGGATGCGGCGGGGGCTGAGGGAAGCGCTGCCCCATGCCCCAGCGTGAGCGACTCGGAGGCGCCCAACACCAGCGGGGCCTCCTCCGGTAACACCGTAACGGAGGAAGCGGCCCCGAGGCAGCAGAGGCCGCGCGCGCCGTACGCCATTCCCGAGTGGAGCGCCGCGCCGAGCCACCCCTTCTCCCTTGAGGTGCTCAAGGACGGGGCCATCGTTGATCAGCTTGACGTGTGAGTCTGCAGTTCCCTTCCTGTCACCAGTTCTTTGCTAATTTAGTCATCTTTTATTGGTTGGTTAGTTGTGTGAAATGAATAACCCTCAGTACCCAAACGAGCGTTAAGGTTGCTTACACTTTTGTTTGTTCATCACTGCCCTGGCTATTGCTGCTGAGATGAAAGTTACGTTGTTTGCTGGTATTCCCAAGACTAGGGTCGGTGGAATGACCCGTGTTACACATGTGTTGCAGGTCCAAGAAAGGAGCTTACATGTTTGGTCGAATTGATCTGTGTGATTTTGTATTGGAGCATCCAACCGTTTCTCGATTCCATGCTGGTACGTTTTAGCCATTCTCTTTATCAGTCTTGACTTAGCCATAGTTTGCAAAAGGGAAAATTGGTTACAGCACTGATAGAATGGTGTTTTCGAAATGAACCATTACATGAAAACAGCATCCTGCCGTTAGCAGCTAACACTGTGAACCATCCAAAGGCAGCAGACATCTTCCTCCATCCGTCTGTCACTTCCCCTGATTTTCTCCCTCCCTCCGTCCCTCCCTCCCTCGGTAGCTGGTCATAAGCTTCCTCCCCATGACTCCTAGCCGCTGCTTCCTCCCAGTAGCTGGCCTGCACATGCAATTGGTTAAATCTCAACCTGCACATGCTATTGGTTAAATCTCAACTAGTGATGGCTGACACTAAAAACATAAGGCGGAGTAGCAAATTAAGTTTTATTTGTTATGATACCGATATGTTATGAAAAAAGCCATTTTATTTCTCGACGAACTAGCATTTACTTAAGAAGCTACAACATACTGTATGGATTATGGAGAAAGAAATGTAAAAGAAAACTTGGCAGACTGGATTAACAATGTTGCAATTTGATTTCCTCCTTAAATAAGTGCTTCTAGTATATTTCCATTATATAAAAAAAGTTGTTATTCCTCTTATTTTGATGTTTACAAATTTTTGGACTTCGTCACAATGGATTTCCTTTTAGTGCCTAAGCAGCCCACTCATGAATTGCTTTTATGTCATTAGTTTTGCAGTTTAGAAATGATGGGAAGGTTTTCCTTTATGATCTTGGAAGCACACATGGATCCTTCATCAATAAAAATCTGGTAATATGTATTCTGAATAAATCTTCTATGGTTTTAATTTTCTTTATACTTTACATAATGAAACTACATTGATGCATTCTCATTTCACATTGATTTTAATCAGAAAGCACAAAGCAGTGTGATTTGTGTTGGTAGTATACTTGCACTGATATGTTGCTGTACTATATTTATTTGTGGTGTTGCAATGCCAGTTTGTATCCTATGCTCTGTTTTATGCCCATACATCCCATTTATTTTCAGAAAAGATAACATCAGATTAATTTGTCACATATTCATTTGCTCTCGTACTCTTTACTTCTTCGGAGTCAACCAAGGAGAATACACAGGGTTGTTGAATAAATGAATAGTATCTGCAATGCCAATGCTGTAATCTCTTAAGGTTAACCTTTTAGGGCCTGTTTGGAACACAGGAAAAAATTCGTGTTCCTGTGTTTTCTCTGTGAAATTGAACTGCTTCCTGTGAAATTCCTGCGTTCCAAACTTGCCCTTAGAATCTTTATTTGGCTGGCCTGTGTTTCTATACATTCTTTCAAATTATTGAACTTCCCTGTTTATTGTTTTATTATACTTTTTGATGATATATGAATTGAACTAGCAGATCAAGAAGAAGCTGTACACAGAGGTTCATGTTGGAGATGTAATTCGATTTGGGCAGTAAGTAAGCTTGTTAACAGTTAACTAACTATTTGCCCATTCCTTGTGCCCAATTCTAGAGAACTTCTTTCTCTTTTCTGTTTTTCTTCTATTTCATATCCATAAGTTCCTTCATGAATTGCAGCACTGTGGTGTTCATTTATTCCCAATGCTATCTCTCTAGGGCTTCTAATGTCTGCATATAAACACCTTGGTTGCATACTGTTCTTATTCCAGAGTTAAGCGTATTCTCTGGTCAAACTAATTACAAATAACAGGCATTGGTATTTTGATATATTAATGTTAAATAATGTTTATATTCTTGTGGCTAATGCTCCATGGCTTCACCATTTCATTTTGTTTTACTAGGTCTTAGTGTTGTGTTGTTGTGTGAGTATTCGGTGTGTTGTATATTTTATGTTCTTCTTGGGTTTTTGATTCAATGAGAGTTCAATTCTCTTGCGTATGCAAGGAAAAAAAAACTAGGATTTACTGTGGTTATGGTTTACTCAGTATGCATATTAGATTCTATAATAAAACTCGGACTGGTTTATATGCTTGACAATTGTCCTTCAAATGTAAATAGAAATTCAGAAAGGTTGCAGAAGGATATAATGTGGTAAATAAATGCCACTTTTTATCTGTAATTTTGTGTCATGTCCCTGTTAGTTCTTGTACTAAGTTAAATTTGCTTCCCTTCGATTATTATAAGGTTGTACCTTTTGGGAACCTGTTTTACATTTGTCCATTGATCTTATGTCATTTTTTCACTTACTGGGACTCACTTAGCTCTTATGTATTAACTAGATCATCACGATTGTACATTTTTCAAGGACCATCTGAGCTAATGCCTCCAGTAAGATTCTGAAGCTCAATCAGCTCATCTACCACTCTTAATGTTTTTATTTCTGAATATGTACTTTCTTGCTGTAAAAAGTGAATGACATGCAACAAGTAGGCCTGTTGCTCACTATTTCTACTTCATGATGTTGCATCAACAGCAAAGTCCTTTATTCCCAAGCAAGTTGGTGTAGGCTAGATACAAAATCCTACACAATAATAAATAAATAAATAAATACATAAATAAATAAATAAATAAAACAGTAAAAATGACATATTAGTTATATTAATATAATGAGGTTAAGTTCAGATTAAAAAGCAAACAAGATATACATTATGTTCCTGTTTTGATTTGGTGATACTTCTAATTATCGTATTGGTTTATCCAATAGTAAATCAAGAAAAACGTGCTGTATGACTGTAATACCCTTGCCGCCGGCGATCGCGGACGTGAGCCGCACAAGTGGTTATCGGAGACGACGAGCGAGGACACCTCTGTCGCTCGTTTCTTACTTTTCTGTTTCAAATCACAATGTCTCTTACACGCAAAGGGAAGCGGCCTTTATGGCTCGCCCCGATCGGCTCGATGGCCCCAAATTGTCAATGACAGTCTTTACAAGTTCAATTAAACATAACGACGATTAACAATAATAAGTCTCCACTTGGCGACGCGCGCGCCTACTCCTGGGCCGCCTCCGACTGGGCTTCATCGTCACCGGACTGGGCCGTGACATCTCCCCCTCCTTGAGATGGCGCGTGACCCCACGCTGGCGCACTCGGGAACCGATGCTGAAGAACGGTGTAGTCCTCCCAGGTCGCCGAAGACTCAGGCAATCCTGACCAAGTCACCAAAATCTGAGTGATAGCACGGTTACCTTTCTTTACCATGCGACGCTGCAGTATCTTCTCTGGCACTGCCTTGGAAGCTTGCAAATCAGTCGCCGTTGGTAAGTCAGAGAAAACCGGAGTGTAATCTGGAGTAAAAGGCTTCAACTGAGAGACGTGGAAGACAGGGTGGATCTCACAGTGAGCCGGCAGGTCCAACTTGTATGCAACGGGTCCCATCTTCTGCAGCACTGTGTAAGGTCCGAAGAACTTGTAAGCAAGCTTGGGATATGGTCGATTAGCCACCGTCGACTGAGTATAAGGCTGGAGGCGCAATAACACTTGATCACCCACAGCAAAGGATCTGTCAGTCCTATTCTTGTCTGCATACAGCTTCATCCTATTCCTTGCCTGTTCCAGTCGATCTTTGAGAGATAGAAGATTCTGCTCTCTGTTAACGATGAGTTCAGTGACTGACAAAGGACTGTTGTCATTTGGCACTGAGTTCAGACCAAGGTTGGGTTCAGCTCCATATAATGCCATGCAAGGGGAACAACCCAAAGTAGTATGGTAAGATGAATTATACCATAATTGAGCCAATGGTAACCAATTCTTCCAATCTTTAGGAGAGTCTTGAACAGCACAGCGCAAGTACATTTCAAGGCACTGGTTGATCCTCTCTGTCTGGCCATCTGTTTGTGGATGATAGGCTGTTGACAGGTTCAGTTTGCATTTATAAGAAGTAAGCAAATGTTGCCAGAAATGACTGATAAACACCTTGTCCCTGTCACTAATAATGCTGCTAGGAAGACCATGCAGCTTTACCACAGTCTCCATGAAAACCTTGGCCACTGTTGCAGCTGTATATGGATGTTTCAAGGGAATAAAATGAGCATATTTTGTCAATCTGTCAACCACCACAAAAATGACAGTGTATCCTTCTGAAGATGGAAGACCTTCAATGAAATCCATAGACAAATCCTGCCAAATGCCTTGAGGAACAGGTAGTGGCTGAAGGAGACCAGCTGGATGATCATGGGAGTGTTTTGTATGCTGGCATATGGCACACTGCTTGACAAAGCTATCAATGTCCTGTTTCATACCTTTCCAGCAAAAGAGTTTCTTCATCCTGTGATATGTAGCTCCTACTCCAGAGTGACCCCCAATAGCTGAAGAATGGAAGGCAGTAATCAACTTGGTTTGCAATGCTGAGTTAGTACCAATCCAGATCACTGGACCCTTCTTGATCAAGCCTCTGTCCAGACTGTAGCCTTTAGGATCTGGGCTGTGAATAGCCAATTTGGCCAAGAATTCCTGGGCTTGGGAATCAGTGGCATAGGAGTTTAAAACTTCTTGTATCCATTGTGGCTGCAACTGAGAAACCACCTGCAAAGCCAAAAGGTGAGGCATTCTAGATAGTGCATCTGCAGCATGATTCTCTTTTCCTTTTCGATAGACAATCTGAAAATCCATCCCCATCAGCCTTGTCATAACCTTCCTCTGCATCTCTGAATGGAGATTTTGTTCATTGAGATAAGACAAAGATTTGTGGTCTGTCAGGATAACAAACTTGCCCCTCTCCAAATAAACTCTCCACTTCTCTATAGCCATAATCAGAGCCAGAAACTCTTTTTCATAAATTGACAGCTGTTTGTTCTTATCACTAAGTGCCTTGCTGAGATAAGCCAATGGTTGGCCCTGTTGCATGAGCACTGCTCCCACACCCTCTCCACAAGCATCAGTTTCAACCTGGAAGGGCTTGGTAAAATCAGGCAGACCCAAAACTGGAGTAGTTGTCATGGCTACTTTGAGGTTGCTGAAAGCCTCTTGGGCTTGGGCAGTCCATTGAAAAGTTTTAAGCCTCAACACATTTGTCAGTGGTTTGGCAATAATGCCATAATGCTTGACAAATTTCCTGTAATAGCCTGTAAGGCCTAAGAATCCCCTGAGCTCAGTCATGTTGGTGGGTGTAGGCCATTGCAGCATGTCTTGAGTTTTAGATGGATCAGTGGCAACACCCTGAGCTGAGATGATATGACCAAGATAGTCAATACTGTGCTGTGCAAAAGAACACTTGGAGGACTTGAGGAAAAATTGATTGGCCCTCAGGACTGAAAACACTGCCTCAATGTGTTCTAGATGCTCTTCCAATGTCTTACTATAGATCAAAATGTCATCCAAGAAGACTAAAGCAAAATTTCCTCAGAAATGGCTGCAAGAGCTGATTCATGATACATTGAAAGGTAGCTGGAGCATTAGTTAATCCAAAGGGCATTACCTTGAACTCATAATGTCCCTGGTGTGTTTTGAATGCAGTTTTATACACATCTTCAGGTAGCATTCTGATCTGATGATACCCAGCCTTCATATCTAGCTTAGTAAAATACTTTGAACCAGCCAGCTAATCCAAAATCTCCTCAACAATGGGCATAGGAAATTTGTTTTTGATAGTCATTGCATTAAGTTTCCTGTAGTCCACACAAAACCTCCATTGACCATCCTTTTTCTTTACCAGCAACACAGGGGAAGCAAAGGGGCTATGACTGTGAGTAATGAGTCCAGCCTCTAGTAACTGCTTGACTTGAGCCTCTATCTCATCTTTATGCTGGGGAGAATAGTGATATGGCCTTGCATTTACTGGTATTGCATCAGGGTACAATGGAATAGCATGGTCATAGGATCTGTGTGGAGGTAAAGAGTCAGGTGACTGAAAGATATCAGCATATTTCACCAAGAGGTCATGTACTTCAGGGATTTGCTTGGTATTGGGAGGCACCAACTGTGGTGGAGTTACTGATGGAGGGTCCACAATAGCATATGCCCATATATCTTGCCCCTTGATAGCCTTGAAGACTTGAGCAGCACTGATGGCATTAATCTGAACAGATTCAACAGGCAAACCATGCAAAGTAACTTGTCTGCCTTGATATGGAAAGGAGATAGTCCTGGCCTCCCAATCACACTGCATAGGATTCACAGTCTTGAGCCAATCATAACCCAGTATAGCATCATATGGCAAGGTATCCAACACAATCATATCAGTGTGAAATGTGTGTCCCTGTATAAACCACTTGAGATCCTTGACTTGCTCTGTTGCTTGCATCACAGTATCATTAGGCATCTTAACCTGTTGAGCAAGTATAGGCACTGTAGGCAGATTGTTCAGGTGCACAAACTGAGACTTGACAAAGCTGTGTGAGCTGCCAGAGTCCACCAGGATCAGCATAGTGTGATTCTGGACTGTAGCTTTCAACCGAATAGCATCAGGCAAGGTAGTACCAGCAATAGCATTAATGGAGAGATTACAGAAATCTTCACTGAGGGCCTCCTAAACAGCAATATCATTCAACACTTCATCATCAATGGGTCTGTCAAGATCATTAGCAACAATGGCATTGACCTGTGGCTTGACCTGCATAGGACACTTAGCAGCATGTCCAGGCTCATATTTAGCTCCACACTTGTAACAGAGATTGTTAGCCTTCCTATGATCCCTCAGTTGCCTATCACTCCAGAACTGACCAGTAAGGGTTGGAGTCTTGGCATCAGGTTTGAATTGCACCTGCTTGCCTTTGTTCTGGTACTTCATCTTGTTTCTTTCAGCAGTGTTGTACTGAATTTTAGCAATAATCATGGCTTCCTCAACAGTTGCAGGTCGCTGAGGTTCCACAACCGACCTGATGTCTTCTCTGAGACCTCTGATGTACTGTTTGGCAAAGAACCTGTCATCATGAGCAGTTCCATTCATGCACACATCATATTGCAGAGACTTGTACTTCTCAGTGTATTCTTCCACAGTTGCTGTTTGTTTGAGATCTAAAAGATCATTGAGTGCTGTATCATAATCATCAACACCAAACTGAGTCAGAATAGCCTGCTTGAACTGAATCCAGAGGAGTGTTGGGTGCTGAAACTGATAGATTTGCCACCACTTGGCAGCATTATCCTGCAGATGCATGGATGCAGCTTCCAGCCACAACTCTTCAGGGACCTTGTATATCTTGAAGTAATTGAGACATTTGGCCAACCATACCTTAGGTTGATGACCATCAAATGTAGGAAACATCATCTTTGGCAAATAATGGTGATAGTCAGAATCTGATCTGCCATGCTGATTCCTCTGAGCATGATGGTTTCTCTGATTACGAGATGGTTCCACTCTGGCACGATTCTGAGATGGAGCAAACACATTTTCCACATCATGATCACTTTCGGGATGCAGAGAGTCATCCACTTCAGATTCACTGCTACTGCTGCGATTGGCCCTGTCAAACTGCTGCAAAGTAAGTTTAGCAATAGCCTCCCCATTAGCGAGAACAGATTTAGCAAGCTGATACTGATTGGTGTTAGTATTAGTCAACTGATCCTTCATTTCCTGTTGAATTTTGCCCATATCATTCATACGTTGAGACATGAGTGTCAGAGTATCAAGCATTTCCTCCCATTGGGTCTGAGCATGTTCTACAGTCGAAGCCATCCGATCTAAGATGAATTGAGTTTGTGGCGACGGCTGAGGTGGTCTAACTCTGCGTGGAGCCACTGCTACCAATTTGATGAGCACAGCAAAACTGGTGAAGTCACAGGTTCAGCACAAGCCTCCCCTATCAGCGGACAACACCCAAGCAACCCAACTCCTGGAACTAAGGCACGATCACGGAATTTTACACGGAAACGATGCTCCGAAACCCAAATCGTGGATAGTTCCCCTCCAACACCTCCCGCACAGCAGATCTACTTGTAGTGTCCGGAATTTTACGCGCAGACTCGCTACGCAACCCTAACTACAGATCGATGCCGGCAATTGAGTCAACGAGAAATTATGAGCGAGATGGAAGTAGCTCACAGGGGTTCCGCCTCCAAACCCTAGGATGTCGACGCAGACCCCAGTCGATGAAGACGCATCGTCGACGGCGCTGGTTGAGGTTGACGCGCCGCCGGTGAAGACGCTCGCCGCGAATCAGCAACGCCCGCCGCCCGCGGTGATGGAGATGCAGCTGGCCGCCACGGAAGTGCTACTCCTTGCCGATTTGAGGTTGCTGGTGGCCACGAATCGAGCTGGGATAGCAGATTCCCGGGGAAATCGAACCAAATCGCGGAAGAGCCGAAGCAGCCGCGGGGAACGATAACTCGCCGGAAAAACGCCGCCACGAGATGGAGCTCGATACGGGATGGGTGGGAGGGCAAGGAGGGCCGAGGATAGAAGGTAGCTGATACCACTGTAATACCCCTTGCCGCCGGCGATCGCCGGGACGTGAGCCGCACAAGTGGTTATCGGAGACGACGAGCAGAGGACACCTCTGTCGCTCGTTTCTTACTTTTCTGTTTCAAATCACAATGTCTCTTACACGCAAAGGGAAGCGGCCTTTATGGCTCGCCCCAGTACTGGCTCGATGGCCCCAGCTGTCAATGACAGTCTTTACAAGTTCAATTAAACATAACGACGATTAACAATAATAAGTCTCCACTTGGCGACGCGCGCGCCTACTCCTGGGCCGCCTCCGACTGGGCTTCATCGTCACCGGACTGGGCCGTGACAATGACACTGCTTTTTAGGTTCTTTCGAGCAGTGTTTGGGCCATGGTTTTTAAGGTGTTAAAGTGATGTGTGATGATTCACCCCCTCACAATGCCTAGATGCGTGGTGAGGCGATGCCATAGACACATCCTAAAACAATCTTCTACTAGTTGACATGATCAATAGTAGTCCACAATTTCACACTCTACAGTCCACATTACAAAATAAGATAATGGGTAGTGGACAAGAAAAATCAGTATTCAAGGTCCAGAATACTTAGATGCTGCTAACCCTATCGTTTTCCTGCCTGTCATCCCCTTTCACACTTCCCCCTTGGATTCCCCACCTGCCCATCCCTCTCGCGTATGGTCTCTCTATTTCCCATGAGCACACCCCTATGGTGTCCGTCTCCATCCTTCAGGATGCCCAGGCGATGCCATACACAGGTTGCTAAGGCGAAGGGGACACACAAGACCCGCACATGCCTGGATGACTACCTTATGAACCATGGTTCGGGCTACAATGGGTCTGATGTTAATTTCAGTTACAAACTAAGATAATTTGTAAAAAAAATGTATGGACCCTATCATATGGAATCATAGATAGTTTAGTTATCCTTCTGTATTTGTGTTCGTTGTAACTGTTAGACTTGATGCCTCTTAACTGTGTGAGATCACCAGTCCATTTTGTTATGAGGAACATTTTCAAATCCTGTAAACACCTGCAACCTTGTTTCAGTTTTCTATATTCATTTGCTTCTTTTGCATGTCAGGAAAAAGACTTGCAGAAGCTCCGGGATGCTAGAATTCAGCAAGATATGCTTGATCGTGAAGCTTCCGTTTTACGTGCAAAAACTCAAGCAGCTTTGGCAGAGGGAATCTCATGGGGTATGGCAGAGGATGCAATAGAGGAGTCTGCAGAGGTTAGTTGTTTGTTTACCACAGCTGCTTGTGTTTTTAGTTTCAGATCAGAGCTTTTGATGGAGCTATTCTCAAGTTTAAGCCGCACACCACTCAGCTTCATATATTGCTTTGTGTTTTTACTAATCAAGTTCTTGGATCTTAGGATGATGCAGATGAAATTACTTGGCAAACCTTCAAAGGTCAGCTTACTGATAGACAAGAGAAAACTCGTAGCAAGATAGTAAAACGAATGGAGAAGGTAAGCACTTGTACTGAATTTTTACATTCTTGTATATCATTGCAAGTTCTTATTTATCCCATACTCTACTTGGGTGAAAAATCTAATATTGTTTCATGCGAATCTGCCAATAAATACTAGGACTCATACATAGCCTTTTCTAGTTAAATTTTCAGTTGATACTCTTTCAAACATAGTCACCAGAAACTTGTGTCGACCAGGGATGTGGATTGCAGGTCGTAGGTATCTAAAATGAAGGTCAATGGGTTTGTTGGAATCAACTGATCTCAACTAAATCGGGTTCATGATAGGTGAGATGTAACAGGCCATGTGCAAGTTAAGATTGATCACAAAGTAAAAATAAAGTGGAAAAAAGAGAAAGAAAAGTTAAATTGGCTGCTATGTGCTGGCGCATACAGCCCACCATTGTGACCCTAAGCCATTCTAATGACTAACACAAGCACACCATCTCCCTTTTCTCCTTGCTTTTCTCTCCGTTCTGTTAGGCAAACCAGTGCTGCCACTGCCAGCCACAAATTGATCACCTCTGGGTAGCTTCTCAAACCATCACTAGCAACGTTGATTGCTCATGGGCTCCTCTTTTCTTCTGTGCTCTCAATTATTTTCCTTAATTTGCTTTGGCTACTGAAACGTACTCAAGCCGATGTTGATAGTCCTCTACATGGTCTTCACCTCCAGCATCTTGGCAGCGACGATCTCTTGTCACTCCTGTTTTTCTCCTCTCCATTGTTCCTTAATACGAGGCAAAGATAGCAGCCCTGCCTCTTCGGGGATGTCAACCCTGTTCTAGTCCTCTAGGGGGGGGATGCTGTGCAGGTTGAGGAACACACCTTTGATCCCGATTCATGTGCTATGTTTTCAAATGCCTTGGTGATATTGTGATGATTGAGGAAGAGGAACAAATGTCCATGTTTGGAATATTCTTCCTTTGTCTCCATTATTTTTTGGTTGGATGCCAACGATGAAACACAAATGGAGCTATTGGAGTAGTAATTTTTTCTTAAACTGCATGCAGAGTTATTAGTAGTTATATCATCACTAGAGCTATGCTTGTGTTCCATGTGCCTGCTGTTTATAAGTGTAAAAACTAATTTTAAACTCTTTGTTGTACCGATCTAGATGACATGTTGTGGAGCAGGTCCAGCTGACATATTTGGGTCCTTATAGCTGACATGTAATTTACACTTGGCATCAACTGTTGCTTCACTCGATTCATTATTGAGTATTTTTTGTTTATTGGGTCGATGGTCATGCCTGTTTTCACAAATTATTGTGAACCTTCTACAAGAATCTGATAAATGAAACCTAACTTTAATATATATCAGGGTGATGCCACTTGTGAAAAATCAATCAGTGGATAGAAATAAATGACTAGTTGTGCAAAAGCGTGGTTATAGTGTCACTTCATACACCATGCAGGAATTTATGAGTCAAGGGCTTAAACACACATTAACTTCTTTCTTGTCCTAAAGTACAGTGCCATCACTCTACGCTTCATGCCAGTTACAGTGTCACTACGTACACCATGCCGGAATTTATGAGTCAAGGGCTTAAACACACATTTAACTTCTTTCCTGCTCTAAAGTAAACTGAAACCTAATTTGGTTTTGTCGGTGCTATGCTGGATAGTAAGAATGTAAAGGCCAGCATACCACTTTATGTTTGTACATTGCTGAATCAAGAGTAGCATGAGGTAGTGGCTACTATCATGTTGCTAGATTTCCATTAGTTCTATCACCTTCAGGAAGTCCTTGCTTTGGGTATGGACGATTGTTAAGTTTTTCCTCATAGAGCATGTGTTTACACTTTTTAAGGGCTTTAATGCAATTATTCCTCAAAACCCCTGGCCATTTTGGTGTTCTGGGAAATTATTAGGGACAATCTCTTCAGCTAGCTGAGGACCCTCATGCCAAATCTTCCAGTTGCTTAAAAAAAAGGCTGCAAGCGTATTGCCTCATGCATTGTTTAGTTTTAGAGGGTCCTGCTATTGCTGCTGTGCACTTATGGTAATCATGCCTGTGGAGTGATAGACTGAAACTATACTTTTTATATGATTGTATTTCTGCTTATGAATCTTGCTATTCTTTGTTTCAGATTGCGAACATGAAAAAAGAAATTGATGCAATAAGAGTTAAGGACATTTCTCAAGGTGGGCTAACCCAAGGTCAACAAACACAAATTGCACGAAATGAACAACGGATATCTCAGGTGAGGACATTCCTATGCTGACATTTGTTAATATGCTATCACTGTCCATTTCTCATCTAGTGGGCAGGTCTAAATCTATATTTTTTCAGATTTTGGAGGAGCTAGATAATCTAGAAGAAACTTTAAATGACAGTATACGGGAAAGTATTGGTGCTCGTTCTGGAAAGGCAAAGCGTGGCAGCAATAAAGCAAGTCTCGAGGAAGAAGATGACATTCTTAGGTATGTACACTGATAAGTTTGATCTATGACTGCTAACTGCTACATCATGTATAATATTTATGCATTAGGATCTTAGTATGTTATACCTTTTACTAATGTGTGGTATGCTTAAAGCTAGAATGCTAGATTTTTATATATTGACTAATGGATTGTTAAATAATTTAGTGATGATGATGAATTTTTTGATCGAACAAAGAAAAATCTAGTCAGAAATCAAGTGAGCAACAATCGGTTGAGACTGCTGATAGCCTGCTTGAGAAAAAGGATCTCATCACCAATGATATTGAAAGTAAAACAAAATTGCTCGAAGAAGAGAAGCATAAGCTGTCTCAGAGTGATACTCCAGATCTCAGGGATGACCTTGATGCTTATATGAGTGGTTTGTCATCTCAGTTAGGTATGCTTGTGCGCTCCAGTTATTTCGATTGATCATTCATGGGTCTTTGTTTATTTTAATCTTTGTTACAAGCTTGATATCATCAGTAGTGACACTGACAGCTGTCTGTTTGCTACTTCTTTTGTATGGAGTAGAACCATTGAAATTACTGTTTTAATTTTCTAATAAGTAACAAAAGCATGGGAAAGGGAGACCTATACGGCTATACCTGCTACCTAGAAGTCCTAACTGGAAGGTTCCTTAGGCCTCTATTTGAGAGCAGTTCCCTTCAGTTTTGCAAGATCATTAGCTTCCATACTCTATAACAATGGAAGCAAGTAACCCTAAGCTAGAGAACCTTGGTCATGACCTTGAATTTCATAAAATTCAGTTATGTGCCAGAGCTGCCAATTCTTGTTGGGATTTTAACTGTGGCTTGAGCACAGTCTTATGCTCTGATTAATGTGTTACTGTAGATGATCCACTCGTGCACACAAAAGCGTTTAGGAAAAGGATATATATGTTTCTTTATTGATTTTCACTAAAATGGTAACTCTATTATTAAGTGGCTGAAGCATATATGATGTAGAATTAAGTTACCAGAGTATATGCTGTTGCACATGTGCTATTTTCTCAGGATGAGCATTGCTTTGTTCTGCAATGAGGCATATGTTTAGTCTTTTAACATTGATGAACTAAACTAAAAGCTATGCATTGCTGCACACTTATTTCTGCATCTGTTTCCGGTTTAGATGCATTTCTCTGTCTTATTATCTTGCTAATTTGAGATATCTTGCAGTACATGATAAGATTGCCCAAATTCAGAAGGAACTCTCTGATCTTCAGGATGAGCTGGACAGAGTAGTTTACCTACTGAAAATAGCTGACCCTATGGGAGAAGCAGCTTGTAAGAGGGATCTAAAGCCAAGAGAAGCGAAACCTCCAACATCTAATGATAATCCGAGACTAGAATCAAAGAAACAAAATAAAATTGGGAAAGCTACAGCTGAGGAGAAACCCAAAGATTCTTCTAGCGAAGTAGCCACAGATAAATCTGCTAAATTACAGACAGATGTCTCCAAGAACCAAGAAGATGGCAGCAAACCTGCATTTGCCATTCCAAAACCTCAATGGCTTGGTGACAAAAGGATCATTGAACCTGAAGAAAACTTTATAACTAAAGAAAAGCCTGATGCAGAGGAGCCTGATAATTTTGTGGACTACAAAGACCGGAAAACCATTCTTTCTTCAGGCAGTGGAAAGGAGCTTGAAGAGGCTGCCCCGGGCTTATTTTACGGAAGAGAAAGTCTGCTGACCAGTCAGTTGCCAGCGAGGCAAATTCATCTTCGGTTGAAAGTGAAGCATCAGTTGCTGATGCTGTAGCCCTTCTGCTTAAGCATAAACGTGGTCTACAAACCTCGAAAGAAATGGAGAATGAGAATGAACCACATTCTAGCAAGAGAGAAGGGAAGAAGTCTAAACAAAAACGTGTATTGGGCCCAGCAAGACCAGATTTCCTTGAAGCAAAACCAGATTCTGAAACATGGGTGCCACCTGAAGGTACGGAAATTCTACTAACGTGTTACCAATCAATAGCATGCTGGGTCCATTGTTAATACCATTCTCGAATCTTCTGTAGGTCAAACTGGTGATGGTCGCACTGCGTTGAATGACCGTTTAGGTTATTGAAAAGTTATTCCAGCAACAACGCCCCCTGTGGAGAAGGGCAGTATTGTGCTTATGGCGTTGTGAGCCTGTTTGGGGCCAGATCATGTGAAGACCTTGCAATAGAAGCTGAGATTGCTTATTCTGTTGATGGCAAGTTTGGCGAAGGAACTAGGTTTCGTTGACATAGTGGTCTATGCTAATCCTCTCACTTTCTAAAGAGGGTACATAGGATATACAGGCTGTTAGAGGTTCAATGTATACCACCACCATAGTGTGTACATTTTGTACTCTCACTTGTCCTGTTATTTTGTACTGGCACCGCGTTTGTTCATTCTTTGTTCACCAACCTTTTAACTGTGACCGTTAGTTTTGGTATTTAGCAACAGCAGGCCAGCATTCAATTTGAACGAATTCAGGCCTGTTTGTCTAACCGCGGGCACATGTGAATTCACAGGCCCTGTTTGTCTAACCTTTTAACATCAGTCTAGAACATAGCTGGTGAAAGTTTTTGTTCTTTTAAAGTTGAGCTGAGTGGCTAAAGCCTTACATAGTGCGGGAATAGTGCTTAAGAAAAACAGCCGGCTCTGCATCAACCAGGACGGAGGCGACGACTGCTCCTAAAGTGGTGAACGTGCAGGACTTGCTGCGTCACTGTAGGGACACTCACACAAACCAACCATAGGTGTGAGTAGAGGATCAACCACCAACATCCCTCGAACTAGAAGTTGGCATTGCCGGCGGTGGTGGGAGAAGCGGCTCTTAAATTCTCTCAGTAAGCATCGTCGCTTTGTTTTTTTTGGTGGGTTCTGGCCATCGACAGGCACTTGGCCTGGCTAGTTGGAAAGGAAGGGGCGACTGTTTCCGTAGCACAGTTTAGACCATTTTTTTTTCTAATTTTTTAAAGCTGCATAAAAATAATTCATTAATTTATTATTTAAGTTCAAATTTTATATTAAAATTGTAGATCTCCGTGCAATCTACAACTTTTAGTTAAAATAAAATGGTTTTGATTTGAAACTATTTAGAATTTCAAAATATTGTTATTTCTAAATTTTAATTTTTCAAACAATTTGAATGTTCACAAATGGTTGGTATCAAATTACAGAGGCCCACTCAATCTATAATTATGTTGTTGATAAGTTTTTTATTTGAAACTGTTTGGAGTCTCAAATACTTATTTTAAATTTATATAGTTTGAGATTCAAATTTATAACAGTCTGAACAATCTAAGATTGAGACACATCCTACACCAAAGTTGTTTTGTAGATTTAAAACTTTTATAGCTAAAACAGTTTTATTTGAATTCATTTCGCAAAATATCCAATGTAATATTACAAAATATTCATACAAAAAATAGCATCCTATGTAAGTGGATGTGTATTGAAGCGGTTGTGAGCCATTGTGTGATCTAAACAGTATGGGTTAAGTCTTGAGAGACACTTAATTTTATGCATTTTTTGAGTTTTCTAGAAACCATTGTTAAGAAAGGCAAATATCTTAACATGTTTGGCTCTCTAAATGATTTGATGAAGACGAGGTGGTGGTTGTCATGTTTGTTAAGGTTCAAAAATAGAGCATCACAAATGAGCAATGTGAGCAACGCGTGTGTTCACTGACAATATCATGTTGTGTTCAATGACAATATTGGTGACATTATCACACTTCGTCATAAATAGTCAGCGCCCAAGTCCACCATTGATCCATGGCAATGAATGAATTGTTTTGTGACATGAATTTGATTTGTCACTAAAAATTCATCACATATATGCACATTTCTACTATGATGAGCCAAAGGCTATATACCTTGAGTATAAAGTAGTTTGTTTTCCATAAGTTGAAGAAAAATTTATGAATAAGTAGGTTTATACAAGTAAGTAGGTTTATGTGTAACATGGACACTAACTAAGTATATTCACATTTCAATCTATATGCTCTACATTTAAGAATATCATTGCGTGGACATAATCCTTTCCAAGATGAACATAACT
Source organism: Themeda triandra (assembly GCA_018135685.1). Lineage (NCBI taxonomy): Eukaryota > Viridiplantae > Streptophyta > Magnoliopsida > Poales > Poaceae > Themeda > Themeda triandra. The sequence goes on along the minus strand of JAENPR010000218.1, from coordinate 765,394 downwards.
ATTCCACTAATTGTATTTATATACTATCGGTTTGTGAGCTGGTTAAACCCAAGTGAAATGAAAGTGGAAATATATGAGGATAAAATGGTTTTTGAATATTTAAGATACTAAGTTACTGAGGTTAACTCTAATTCTTGCTCTTTTTGTGTCAAATAATTGTTATGAGCACTTATAGCCTTTGATAGAAAGGTCAATAGTGGTTTGTGGATGATCAACAATGAATCATTTGTGACACAGTCGAAGACATTTGTTACCAAATTAGTTAGTGACATCTATCTTCCATTCATACATAAATCATGAAGGTATGACGAATACATGCTAACCCAGTTGTAAATTCCCAATTAACAAAATTACTTAAACTGACACTCATTTGGTACATATGTACCAAATAAAACTATTGTTTACCATATCACAAGAAAAGATATGTAGATATTACAAGATTCAAATTGTTCATGTTCATTTATGTTGCAGTAACTCATCAAGATATTTGAATATATAAAGATATATCACACGTGTGACATGACGCATTCCAATCATTGGACTTCCCTATTGATGATGTAGTCAACTAATAGTAGCTAAACCAGACACTAGTATCACTATATCCTATGTGCTTAGGAAAGGCAACAGCGGCGGCATGGCGACACATGACCACACATGTCACCCCGCCAATGGCTACACACATGAGTGCATGGGCTCTGCCTTCAAACCTCACCTCCACAATGAATCTAGCTAGACTACGCTAGTGTTTCTCTACCTTTTCTACTATCAAGTTTGTGCTCTACATATGAAAATGTTGGCATTGGCAAGTTGACAATGTGTATGTGGAGCTTATAGCAATTTTCTATCACTAAATACTAATGCATTTGAGAACAAATCCAAACAAGTAGAGATGTGGTAGGTATGTATATATATTAATTCTTTGACTTTGTTATCAAAATCTCATTTTCCTTCATATCAAAGTCAACTATCCAATTAATCAAAATTAGGACAAAAGATTCCCATGAAGCCTATAAATACCAGCCTTGGTGTTTGCCAATCTCCACAATCCAACATCCCTCACTCTTAGTTCAAACTACTAATTGTTGCATAGAACCTCAACCACATGGATCCCAAGTTCAAGGGAGAGTCGAGTGCCTTTGAGATCACGATGGTGAAATCTCTTAGTGCAAGGGACAACATCAACAATAGTTGTGTTAGTGATATCAACAAGAAGCACAATCAAAATGTGGATGAGCTCCAAGCAATTTTTCGTAGCAAGGAGAACCATCAGGTAACCAACTCGTAAGATTTTTTTTGAAAGGGTAACCAACTTATGTTGATGTCATGGTGGAGATGATACAAACATTGCAGAGTGGCAGCCAACATGTAAAACCAAGTAGCAACCTCATGAATCAACCCTTTGGGGTGTTTCTGGGGGGTTCGTCCATGGGCAACATAGAACCGTTTGATGGTTATCAACAAGTGGAGATGTTTGGCACAAGGAATGTGAAGGAAACTCCTCGAAGGAAGCCCACTCCTCAGAAGGAGTGCCAACACACTAGGAGGTTTTGGACCATAGACGAGCATAGGTTAGTTATTTAATAGATATCCTTAAAGCATCTCATATAGATTAATGCTTGTCACACAAAGTTTTAGTACCCTTGTTAAGCTTAGGTTGTGAGGTATTCTTATGATGAGGTATTTACAAATTATTTTTCTTTTACTAATCTTGAGTGTGTAGGGACATGGAGCCTAAATTTCTATCTAATTAGTTCACTTCAAACTCTACCTCATTGTAGGCAATTTCTCCGTGGTCTACATATGTACGGTCGTGGTAATTGGAAGAACATCTCCAAGCACTTTGTTACCACCAAGACCCCAGTGCAAGTTTGTAGCCATGCTCAAAAGTACTTCATTAGGAAAGAAAATGCCACCAAGAAGCAACGTTATAGCATCAATGACATTGGACTTTATGATTTTGAGCCCTTGTCGCAGATGAATGCTTCTGCATGGGAGGAACCCACCTTTGGTGGAGGTGTCTACAACACAAATCACTACAACTTTGGTGGACATCCTACGTTCATGAACAATGCCCAAGCATGGTCACCATTCCTATACCACACTAGAAATGGAAGTAGCAGCAACAACCAGATGGCCACCTTAGCTATTGGCCATCAACAAGAGCAGATGAGAGCTAGTAGTTTTTTAGTGACTCCTACCATGGATGCAGATAGGGGGCACTTGGATTAGACTAGTGATAAGTTGAGAAATCTTGATACCCAGTGGATGAAGAATGTGGACATGAACTAGGTTTTATACACCATTTGGTATATGCATCATAGTAGTGTGTTGGCACTCCTAGTGTGTGTGTTATATGCATCATAGTAGTCTCTTGTGCTAAATTGTGAGCAACTTCGTTGTCAAAAATATTGTGTGGTCCTTTCAAATGTATGTGTCTTGTTTCATTGTAGTGTTTTACATAGACTGGTGTATCTATTGTGTGAGAATCAATATTACATTGAGCTTATTTATTCAGTTATTTTCATTTATGCATTAGGCTTTATTACTTACCCTATTTTATACTATTTCATTGTTTTAATGTTGGATGTGGGACTTTTGCTCAAATACGAATTCATCACTTAGTCATTAGACATGAGAGAAGTAGAAGATGTAATTTTCAAAAGCAGATGTCTATCATGAAGAAAATCTAAGACTTCCATGTATAGAATGATCCTAAACTAAATTTAATGTTGTGTGGTAAGTTGCCCAGAGCGTTGCGAATAACAGGCTTGTCGCAATCTGACTCCGAATGTCCCACAATGCCACATGAAAAATAGTAGAAAGGGAGTTTCTCATACTGTATATCAAACCACCGAGGCTCCTTATCATTCCTTGTCTTCAACAACACAACTCTTCGCAAAGCCTTCACCACCTAAATGGCCACACGAGCTTGAAGGAAGGGAACACTAGACTTCTCATCCTTATACATGTCCATCATCTTCACTTCTCTGACCAGGCCTAGTTCATCCAATCCAATGGGTGGTTCTAAGATCCATACCTAGATTTCCATACAATCAAATCTGATCTCCCAGGGCCCAAGGCGTTCATCTTAGTGCTACAGAATCAGAGCATGCTTCCCTATCATCCATGGTAAGCCACCTGATACCTGCTTCATGTCTTGCTAGAAACTAAATTCTACAACAAATAGGTTATCCTCTTCCTCAATTGTCTGAAGCCTCAAAACATAGGAGTCTTTTACTCCAGTGCCATTGAAAAAATTTCTTTGCTCGTCCACGTCCCTAAAAGTTGGCCACTACCGTCCACGCCGCGTTTCTAAAGTTTTATCTCTCACGTCATTCCGTCGGTCTTCTGCTTGTTTTGGCCCTTTGAATGCCCTGACGAGTGGGACCCACGGTGCCAAATGACTTTAGTTGCCCTAGGCGTTGGAATAAGAGGTGGAGGGCGTGTTGACCGGTATTGACCTCAGTCCCCGTCCATCTCTCTCTTGCCTCCTCCGCACGGGTACGCCAGCAAGTCGACGGCCGCGCCGCTCAGCTGCTCCAGCACCCAACCATTCCTCGCCGAGCTCCACATTGACGCCTCTCGCTCCTCCCCGCGCCTGTCCCGCTGCCTCGGCGGCTCGGCGCACCGGAGGACGAGTTCGTGGTTGCCGGCGATGCTGCGGACGACGGCGACGGCACCCACGCCCCGTCCACGGGCTGCTGGCGTTGCACCCGCGTCGCGCTCGCCCCGATCTGCCGCCGCGGCGGCCGGAGTTGCGGTCGGCGGTGTGCGACGTGGCGCGCGTGCTCCGCCGGCAGGGCGCGCGAGCGCGACCTCCAGGAGGGGATGTCGACCTTGGCCGCTGGAGCGACCTCGGTTGCGGGTCGATGGGGAAGCACGCGGGCGCGGCCATGGGGGCGGGTGAGGCGGCCGGGGCGCCTCTGCCACGACCCACTACGCCAGAGAGAAGGGCATCGTGGCCATGGGGGCGGAGCTGCCGCCGGCGAGGCGAGCTCCGGGCGCGGACGTGGACAGGGCGGAGGCCTTCCACCAGCGGGCGATGACGAGGATGCAGGCGAGCTCGCTTTGGCGGCGTGGCTGGGCATGGTCGCGGGCCAGCCAGAAAACATCAGCGCGGGTGGCCATTGCCACGTCGCAAGCTCGGCCCCGGTGGCACGGGTGCCTTGGCCGCGGGCGAGCTCGGCCCCGTCGGCACAGATGGCCCTGGCCATAGGCGAGCGCCAGCCCGGCGATGCGACTGCCCTGGCTGCATGCGACGGCGACCCCAGCAAAGCTGCAGGCGACGGCTCCGGGGACGCAGGATCTCGGAGCGCGGGATGCGGAGGCGTACTCGCCGGTGCCACGAACTCCGGCGGAGGGCACGACGCCGGTCAAGATATGGCGTCGCCACCGGGTTCTGCGCGTGCAAGCGTCGCTCGGAAGATGAGATTGGGCGTGCGGTAGGCAAAAATGATAGAAAAATAAAAGAGTGGGACCCACGGCTGAGATAAGGCTGGCGATCACAAGTGCATGTGAGGCTGCTTTTTCTTTTTCTTTTTTTTTTTAAACTGAGGCTGCTTTCTCGAGGGCAAAGGAACAGGCGAAGAGAAGAGAGAGTGTTTTAAGTGGCCGACGAATGAACCTCACCATGGTAAAATGGTCTTTTTACCTATCTGTTTGACACCGTTAGCATCAAAAGTAGACAGAATGGCGTGAGAGATAAAATTTTTGAAACGCCAGAACATGGACGGTAGAGACCAACTTTTAGGGATATAAGTGAGCAGACCAACTTTTTTTCAATGGCACTGGTGTAAAACACTCAAAACATAGGGGTTTCTCCCATGTTGGCTTCATTGCATAGTAGATCATGGTGGCATGGGCCATTGTTGGTGAAAGCACTTTGCCAAAGCGAGCCTACTCCATAGTTGAGGTTCCCATATCATCGTCATCGTCACTGCATGTAGACACATCCCCTGCCTTTGCAGTTAGATTCAAGTTCTATGGCAGATTAGCAACATTAGCTTCTGGATTTTAGGGGTTTCCACCTCCGATTACGGCCATGCACTAGATCGGTGGGAAACAACACATGTGCTGCAAGCAAGATGATGTGACACACACAAAGGCAATCCCAAACTAGGTTTCCTAAGAAGCACTTACCCCTCGTGGGAAATTGGAGTTCGATGGTGCAATTGCTAATAGCGATTTGCGATGGCCGCTGCTGATTGGGAGTTGGTGAGCGGGGCATGGACGTCACGGCCAAAGTGGTCAATAGTGGAGCTGGCCTAAATTCCATCGGCATGGTAGCTAGGTTGAACATGGGATCACAATCGCCCTCGGGATCTCCCAGGCTGAGCTCCAAAAATTATGAGCATGTCGACTGCCATAGTGGGTGACACTTTAGACCCATGTAACATACACGACTCCTACCATCCCATTTGACCTCGCACAGTGTTGGACAACCTGATGTATTGTGAGGCATGGAAGTAGGCCCACACAATGGCAAACTCGCACGGTAGGGGCTAGCACGGTGTGGCCGTTGGCTTGTACAACAAGGCATCTACGATGGAGGTCTCATGCGCTAGGTGTTGCCCCATGGAGAAGGGCTTGGACAACCGTGGGCTTATACGTTAGTATCTACCTTGTGGCGGAGGGATTGCGCAACCATGGGCTTATATGATAGGTATTGCCCCACGACAGAGGTGTCGCGTGGCCACCAGCTCATGCACCAAAGGTGTGATGGCAGAGGTCAGTGCGATGTGGCACTAGGGTCACATGGTAGTGGTGTGTGATAGGGGGTGTGTGGCGTGGTGGTTTGCTGCCATGCTTGCCGAGCTACTCGCAACTACCCACCATGAGCATGCCCACATGATCCTCAAAGAGGTAAACTTACCAGATCAAAGGTGCATGCCCACCACATGATCCTCAAAGAGGTAAACTTACCAGATCAAAGAAAAGGTGAATCTGTGCAAAGTAAACTAGACAACAAAACACACTCTTTGCTAGCCATGCTTAGAAAATGTAGACAACAAAACAACTAGGAATTAGCTTGGTGAGAGCAGGCCAAGGCTACCTAGGCTTAGATGACTAGGAAGGCTAGAAGGAGACTAAGAAACCAAACACACCCTTCTATAAGTTGGCATTATCGACAAGACGACAATAGTGGGAGGAGTGGTTCCTAACTTCTTCCTCTGTAACCATCATTCAAGTCACACACAATGCCATTGTTGGAAATGTGAAACTTATGTGTAGGTTTGATACAAGGTAAAGGAGCTATGACACCTAGGAGGGTTGTGAATACAATTAAAAATTAAGGCTAAAACTACTCATACAAATCTATACAAATTCTATCTAGATGTGCACTAGATTTACTAAGTGTTGTTATCGTTAATATAACCTAGCAAGCTAGACCAGAAAGTAAAAAGCACAAAAACAAGGAATGTAGGAATGTAAGTGCGAAATGTAAAAGGTTAGATAACCCAAACTCCCACTCGATGGTGTTTTTCTTGACGTATCAAAAACTCAAGCTTTCCACTAATCGTCATTGGAGACCATTGCAAGGATGCCCTTGCAAGGGCCTAGCTCTTGATTGGGTAACCCCACGGATTGCTCACAAGACCTCCCGACGCACAATTGGGTCTCCGTGCAGTCTCTCTTGGACCACTCCTCACAACCTTCGTTATGGAGACCTTTGGCCAAACCACGCCGAGGGCCTCTTATCTCCATACAACATTGGCAACCACACCACAACGTTAGTTGGTATGATCTTTCAAGATTACTAGCCTCATGTGTACAACTCTTGGTGCACACAAACATGACTTTTTTTTTTTGTGAATCAAACATGAGTGACTTGGAAGTATGCAAACCTCACTACACACTAGGCCTAAATCTAGAGCAAGTGCTAAAACGACCTCTAACTAGCCTAAGCACTAATCCTAGCACCTTAGCTAATCACTTAATATTCTCTTAAGTGCATATGGTGTCTAGAGCACAGTTGGATGAGTCTCAACTCAATTCTAGCTTCACCAAGATGTAACTCACTCCAAATGTCTAGGTATCGGGGGTGTATATGGCCCCACCAACTCAACTAGTTGTTGCAAGCTTGGGTTGTAAAAGCAGTGAGCACTAGATTACTCTATATATTTGTCTGGCCATGCATGTGTACTAGTTGTTGTTGATCATTAGAAGTCTCTTTACCTGATGAATTTTGAAAGGATCTATTGATGCAGGGAAGAGGGATTGAATAGCCTAATTAAGGGAAGAGGGATTGAATAGCCTAATTAAAATTTTCTTACAAAGCCACGACACTAGGGAAATGAGTTAGATAACAAGATCCAGTAAGTGAGTTATAAGCACTACTATAGCTACGATCCTGCAAGCCTAGGATGAACAAACCCGTACACAATTGTAGTATCAAAGATATCACTAAGCAAAGCAACTAGAATTAATAAACTAGCAAGATATGAACACTAGGAGGAAAACACTAATATCTCTACACTATGATGAAATGGATAGCACAAAGTAAAGACAAGTGTAGAGTGAGGAAACCACATAAGAGGATGACAAGATATATCCCCATGGTTTGGCAACTTGTCGGTCAACTACATCCATGTCGAGGCAGGTGCAAGGATCATCGCTCCTCTCCCAATATTGAGGACTATTTAGGACGGATCGAATACATGTTTTGAAACAATGCGGATGGAATGGAGTACATGTTACAAACTTTATTTAACTGTCTTATCTATAATTTTTTAGTAAATCTTTTGGCAATACAAATTTGTGTTTTGATAACTTTTATTAGAAAAATTAGTCCATAGTTATTAGAAAAAAGGTACAAATATATAGTTGAAAGAGTTGTTCTAAGGATATATTTCAGATTCCCTCATATATTGACACAGCAATATATATTTGAAAGAGTTGTTCGTAGTATAATAGATTCTAAGAATAAAAAAGATCCAACAGGTTGAGCAGTGAAAAACTTATGATGTTCGTAAAAGTATCCAAAAGCAAATTTCTCTCTAAGTTCTCGTAACAACGTTATCATGAAAGCAGTGCTAAAAAATATGCTAATAAACTATCCTGCTAATTTTGTCCTGAGAATGTAAAATAGTTGTGTGCACAAGTTTGAGCAAAAACTACGGAAATAAAACTGAAGAACAAAAATGAATAACATTATGGTCTGAGGTATGTTCACCACGTTCGCTTCTAGCACAAATCACTATTTTTTTTTTCGCTAGACAGTGCTTGAACAAAGAAAGAAAAAGAAAACCAACATCGACTCCTTTGGCCATAGCATCCTTTGACAAAGCCATTGCAGTTCTGCTTGACACATTAAACGAGTAGCCGTTATTCGGGCTCAACCGGTGAAAAAGAATCTAAAAAAAGAGGGTTCAAAACAGAAGGAATTTCAGCTGCGAAGTAGCATTATATAATTCTAAGACAACCTACACGACGGCCACCACTAATATCGGTTTCCCATGGTAAAAGATGCAATTATCTCTAGTAAAAAAGGTTGAAGTACACCAAGCATGTCCTTCCATCACAGTAGTAACAATCCTTCAAATTGAACAAGAATATTCCTTTCACAAAAAACAAAACCTCGAGAGCATGGAATGCTGCGATTGTGTAAAATAGGTGATCAAACCACCCTATCATCTTTGTTAAGCTCAGTTAAACTGAAATTTGCTGAAAACCTATGGGTGTATAATCTGGTATTTTGTGTCCGTGCGTTCTATACAGCTTCTGATGATGATGACTAAGGAAAAGTATGAAATCAAAGATATGACCTGAATCTGTCTGGCTGCGCATTCCCTAGGCCAATGATTGAGAATCCCACCATTAGTTAATAAATATAAGTTAATCAGCTTGCGAGGAGCAGTTCTTGTTCTTGTTAACCAGTTTCTTTGCCACACACATGGAGCCCTTCTCTGCTCTCATCATAAGCAGTTACGCACGCCAAAGGCTGAACCTCTGCATGCTATGAGTATTGGCTTCTCTCTGAATTTTTTGCATGGATAAAAGGCTCTGACTGACTATCAAGCGCACACGTTTAGGATTTTGTAACGAGTGCAGGCTCAGCTAATGCCATTCAATGGGTTCCTTCTTTTCAACCTTCCCCTTTGGTCGACCAATCCGTCTGACACTTTTACCACTCAAAAGCTTGAGTGCACGCTCAAGGGTCATCTTCTTTGGGTCCGTATTCTGCCATCACAAATTTTCAAAATATTATCAACCTTGCAAGGAAACAGCCCATATATAACGAACGTGCTAATAAATGCATATGCACAATCATCAAAATACAAAATGCAAGAATTTATTATAGCCGATATGTTAGTTTGGTTTCTGAAATGAAGAAGGTACCATACCTTTGGCACTAGAGCAAGAGATCTCCTATGCTTGATGTTGTATCCAACTTTAGAGTGTGTTATAAGTACAGGATGATCATCTTCAGGATGTTTTCCCTGTAGGAAAATACAATATTACGGGACCAAACTCAACAAAGAACAACAAAAGCTATGGTACAGACATGCATACCAGAATTTTGGGATATTGCAAAAGCTCAATTGCATCTTCTAGAGTAACAGAGTCTATATCTTTGACCTGAAACAAGGGTTCAATAATAGTTACATTGAGTTTCTGCGAAGGATGGACAACTTTAATCACTGTGCCTAAGCCGCTGTTTACACAGTAAACGAAGGCCACCCATGTCGTTAAGGCCCTAAACGGTGAATTAGATGGTAGGACAGTTTTAATCTGTTTAAACCACTAAACCGCCAAAACAGAATTGAGTCAAAAAATGATTAAATGGGCTAAACGGGCATCTAATTCACCATTTAATCAATTGGAGGATTACAGCTACCATATTTAGCAGCCAACTAAATAACATCACAAGTTTAGGGTTTACTTTTCCAAAAAAATGGTAGAATACTTAATTTTACATGTGTAAATATGTATACTTTCTAGCATATTTGACCTTTACATACATAAATATGTATATTTTAGTGTTATACGAAACTGTTTAGGTTGTTTAAGTTTAACTTGGTTTAAACACCATCTAAATGCCCTAAACACTAAACAAAAGGTGACCAACTGTTTACCATTTAGTGTTTAGGATAAATTGCTTTTAATTTAGAGAAGAAAATTGGAATAATTACCTCGGATAGGGAAGCCCTTTTCGGAAACAGTCCCTTTTTGTCCTCTCCAACCTGAACATAGTAGCCATATGGGCCTTGTTTCAAAAACACCTGCAGATTGAACAATGAAACATGTTACTGATTTACAAATAGACCTACCATTGAGGAACGTTTGGATATACCCAGTGTTGCCCCCAGCAAATCCAAAGTTAATCTACCCAGTCCTAGCCTCCCTGTGGCCCTCCTCATTCAGAAGTTACCCATACCTATTATGTATTGATTAAAGTTGATGGTGGTTGCACAAGGAACAAAGCTAACGGTTTCCTTCTTGCTCTGACTGAACTCAAACAAAGCGGAAAATAATGGGGACAGCCCAGCAGGAACGGAGCACAACATCATGAGTGTCAAGACATGTGACTGAGAGAATGCATAAATGGATGGTGTCACAACATCACAAACCGACAAGGGTCTCTCCTCTTAAATCCTCCCATACCCTACTGATCAGTGGTGGGTGAGTATACCCATACCAAAATGGGTAAAGCAACTTTCATCCATACCCTCCCCATTACACATGGGTATGAATTTGGGGACAGGCGCTAGGAATACCCAACGACAGGCCTATTTGAAAATAAAAAATCTGAATTTCATAAACTGAAAAATACCTTTTGATCAGAATCTGGCATGGCGCCAAGTAACCTGGGTGTAAAAGATTTTGGAGTTTCTTCGGTGGGTTCAGTTTCATCTTCTTGCTGCGACAATGAGCGAGCAATATACCTACAGTAATTAGATCAGTGATTAGGCATGATGATAATCATCAACAATCAAGAAATAAACCTGGAACTCATTAATACATAACAGGTGACAATGAGTTTAAACTTCAAGGCATTCAAACTATACTGAGGGATAACAGGGTCATACTTGCATTTTGGATGTCGATCACAGCCTATAAAATAGCCTTCACCATACCTACTAACTTTGAATCTCAAGGTTCCTTCAGAACAACTGCATGTATTCCGAACACAAAAAAGGATGTCAAGAATTATGTATGTGAATGCAACATAGTATGATGACATTGTAGGTTAACCTAAATGAATATTGCAAATATCTTGATCTTGACATTCAATATGTACATTCCACGGAAGATATCCTAAAAGTACATTTTTGTGCATTACCTAGGGCAAATTCTACTATCCTTGTCAACATCAGGAAAGAGGATAGGACCAAATTTTTCTTCAAGCAGTCTCTCTACCTGCAAAATGTCAAATTCAGTTTCAATCTCTAGCCGTGGCAAAAAATATGATACACAAGGTACATCATTCTTGTGTATGATGGGTCGAACTCAGCAATTAAAATGCTCCAATGAAGCCTTCAAGCAATAGAACTAAGCTCTGCTAGACCCAGTGTGATTGTGAAACTAGCTGGAGTCAGACAGTTGTGCATGCCCCTTCTTACCCCCCAAAAGTGCTTAAATGCTCTCCCAAAAATATTTTGAGCACTGTGTGCCAAAATATAGGAGGTTCCAACCAGTACTATGTTTTGTTGGGAGATACAAGCAGTAGTTTCCTTTTCATCCACTGACAGCAATATTGTATAAAACCAAGAAGCATCAACAGACACAGAACATAAATTATTTTTTTCTCGAATAGCTAGCCATCTGTTTTTCCTTAAGATAGAGAAAAGAGGTACACGGGTCAGGAGACCCAACACACACACACAAAACTCACACATCCCACACACTGGCTACCAGATTACAGAATCGCCACACTAAGAACCGGGAACGACCAAAAGCCTCTATGCCTTAAATCCCCCCAGGCAGCAACCTAAACACCAACTCCTGGAGTTTGGAGGCCCCCGCGGAGCACCAGAGTCCTCCCTCTGAGCTAATAGCCCAAAGGACTTCCTGAATACTTGGCCTCTTATTGTCGAATACACAAGCATTGCGATGCTTCCAAATCTCCCACGCCACCAAATGCAAACTTGACCAGTTTCAGATAACAAAGGGCAAATGCAAACTTGACCAGTTTCAGATAACAAAGGGCTATTCTACCAAAGGAAAAACCATAAACCACTAATTCATACTTAGAAATGGACCAGAAAAATATACTTCAGTTTCTGTGTCATTAAAAAATACAGATGATGACCACAACGAAGTTTTTTAGTCCCACACAAGCTTGACGATCACACCAAAAGTAGAACCACGGCAATTTGCATCATCAAAGAACCAGCACACTCGAAATTAAATATATGTTACCTTTCTGCCATCCAGTTTACTCGCATCAGCACAATATTTACTGAATTGTTCCCAGTAGTCTTTCAGAAGACCCTTCCATTCAGTTGACCCAGCAGAGACATTATCTAGCTATTAATATAAAATAAAAAGAACTTCAATACAGTTTTAGTAACCAATTAATTCTTGTGCTATAGCATATTACTGAAAGATGCACTTGTAAAAGGATCGCAACCATTTCTTCCAAATGTAGGTTATTCTAGAGTGGTGCACAAAGATTAAGGAAGTAGGTTAAGTGAACTTGTTCCCTAATCTATATATTAAGATGGGGATGTGGGAGTGATGGTTCAATAACTTATGAGTCACATTATTCAGCAAGGGAAACAAAGAGTGTGGATATAAAAAATGCCTAAATTGAGGCCACGACGACTATATTATCTGAATTAGCTCTACAACTACAGATGTCATTATTCCTAATGTCTTAAATCCAATAATAATCATGACCAAAATTAGAAGTGTACTAATGCCCATGAAGATGCGCTGATTTCCAGAATTATATATATTGGTTTAACACATAGCAGTAACCACTAACAAGCCAGCTTAAGCTGGTTTCTAAAACTATGGCATAAACTAAAAACAAAGAAGCACACAGAAACTATAATCTGAGGAATGTTTACTACCTCTGTCTCCATGTTAGCTGTAAAGCTGTAATCAGCAACCTCAGAGAAATGGTGCAAAAGGAATGCCGAGACCTAAAAAAAGGGGATGGTATGAACAAACAATAAAGTTAGACACATTGAAATTTAATTTATAGCAAGCAACCTTAGTCGTAAACTGAACCAGTGCTGCGAGCCTGGGACGATGATGCTTTTAAGTGTTGTGATGGACATGGGAAAATGAGACCCAGTGCTGAAAGATCCCACAAATTATAGAGGCCTGGGGAAGGGAATTTCTAAGCAAAGGTAAGGCTGTCTAGAAGTTTCATTCCCGAGACCCTAAAATATGCGAGAGAACTCAACAAATGTAAACATCACAAAATGTACATGGCAAAATGTAAGCAGGGATAAGCAAAACCATATAACATAAACATTGAAATCATTACAGATGAGGGTAAATTTTAGGTACTGTGGAGGAAAACTAGTATTGCACTAATAATAAGAAAAACATGAAAGAGTCAAACAAAGATGCATTACAAATTGATGCATTACTGCAATGCAAATAAATGCATAGGTAGAAGAGATAATCTAATACAAAACAAAAAAAATTAGCTAAAAGTATTATATATATACTCAAACTAAAAGTATAGATGATGACAGAGCTAAAGATATTTTAATCTTATAGGATCTCTCCAAACAGGGAACATGCAATCAGGGATATAAGAACAAACCATTCGACCACGGAACTCAGGGTGTAGAACTCGACTTTTTGCTGTCACGTACTTCCGATCCTGAACAATGTAAGTATAATGAACACTGTTATCTATGTGGAACACATCAATGCTAACTATGACAGATGAAAATAAGATTTAATACATAGTAGTTGTAAAACCCTGCTACTGTTTTCCTCAAATAAGCATGAGATCTGTGTATCATTGCATTATGAGATGAGGAAGGCCAAAATAGCCAAGTGTAACAACCATGTCCAACGACAACCTTACATACATGACCAAAAAACAAGGCAAGCCTTACATGACTAATACAATTTTAAGATAAGATATGGCTCTTGAATGGTTACATTGATTAGAGGAGGTGCAGGGTATGAGTATACATAGGCAAGGATTCCTATGGTTGGTTTATAGAAATAGGATCAATCAAGGATATTGTTGCCTATCTCTAATCATCTTAACAAATATATACAAGAGGCACAAGGCCTATAGCCGTCAGCCCAAAGGGCACAACCGTGTGAGCCTACCATTGAAGGCACAAAAAGGACCCAAAAAAACACTAGGAAAGGCTATCAGCTATGCTTTATGCATCCATAAATAGCCTTCCAATACCACAGTAAAAAATAGTTTGGGAAGTAAAATGTTATTACCTGTAACACTTTCATTATAGATGCATAAGTAGATGGCCTTCCAATTCCAAGTTCTTCTAGCTTTTTAATCTGGAGATAACAAGCCACAATATGAAAATCTGAACTAGTAGAACCAAATAAAAATAAATATTGTTTTATTACCGAAATGGGCAATGCTCAAAGTAAAAGTGAAAATTGTTAAGGTATAATAATAGTAAGGGTATTAGTGTAATCACCTATGTCTAGGGTTAGGTATTGAGTCTCTATGTACTCTCTCTCTCTCTAGGCCTCAATATAGTAATCCAGTTGAGTCTTTCTCTATTCATAACAAAAATAATCCATAATAGGATATTGCTTACCAATGCACCCTCAGAATATCGTGATGGTGGCTTAGTAAAGTGCTGTCCAAGATGCACGTTAACAGGAAACACCAAGTCCTTAACCTGGTAAAAAGGAGATGAATGACATACTGGAACAGTTGAATGATAGCCAATAATCTGCAGTAGCCTGAGAAAGAAAGAGGATAAAGAAAGGGAATTGTCACTGCAACCATTAATTTCGACAAGGCCTCAAAGTTATCCTCATGCACAGAATCTCCCTCAGCATCCTAAAAAAAGCAAAGTGTATTGTTAATGAGTAAGAATAAGTTTGTGAACTGGAAAGGGCAGCACAAAGTTCTTCACAAAGTGCGACTGACAACCATGCCTCCATTCAAGCTAAGTCCTCATTACCATCAATACTAAAAGAAGCTAAATCCACAACACAAGAAACCTCTACTGATAAATCAGGACAAACTCATGCATTTCGGGAACAGGAAGGTTATGTCCCAAGGCAAATGTAAACTCCATAGAGAACTTCAACAAAAATACATTACAAGGCTATACAGTACCACAAATTATGTTCTATACAACAATTTAATATAAACAATATGTTGCAGTGCATATCAGAGGCGACCAAGTGAGGCCAGACATCTGTCTTTCCATTTGCATCCACTTTAACATCAATACATATGAATATCATCAAAGTAAAATTTAACAAAACAGAAAATCAATGGTCACGCCTAGGGATACAATCGTAATAGTGCATCCTACATCACATATGAATATCACAAAGTAAAATTTGAATTCTGGTACATGTGCTTATCTTTTTTTTTCTTTTGTACAAAGAAGCTAAACACGTTATGGAAAACCATCTGAAACCAGCACAAAACCTTAGAAAAAATGGCTGATCCATACCATTAAGCACACAATATTCCCTGTAATGGGCAGATACTATTTACTTAAGTACTAGAACGAGGTTATAAATCAGCCTTTGGGGTAAACAGGTATCCAGTGAAAATTTTGAATTTTATGTTTGAGGAAAAAAAGATATTTAGTAAGAAGTCTTATTTAAAAAGTAGAGAAATTACTGGTTTACATTTTGTAAAAAAAAAAAGATAGCTTATCTCATGTTCTGACCCGTACAACAAATGAGAAAAAAAATAGAAAGAAAAGAAAGGGATGGACTAGTCTGATATCCAGATGCCACTTTGACCTAGACATCTTAATTCATATCTGCATCCAATTAGAATCTAGTATCTGTTTTCCATATCATAAAAATGTCTGGGCATATATAGCAGACAACCAGATACAAAGTATCTGACCGGGTTGGACTCATACCCCTACTATAATGGCAAGTAAAAGAAGATCATGTAGATGAGAAAAGGCTATGGCAGAAACAATTGGCCCTGAACCATCAAAAAATGTCGTTGATGCATTATTCAACACATCCAAAAAAAAATGTCATCAGGCTTGTCAAAGCTTGATAGAAGTAGCACAAGCAGAAATTAAAATCCATAGAGGATGCAAGAAGCAAGTACAAAATAAATTTAGAACTCACCTCATAGACAGCTTGGTATCCCTTGAAGTCCAGTTTCGATGCAGCGGAATGAAAAATCATATCTCCTTTAGGAGCGCCAATATCCACTTGAACCTACAGAGGAAGCATGTAACTTGATGGAAAGCTTAAACTATTAAAATTTACAAAAGGAAAATGATGTACACAGAATTTTAACATGTTTTAAAACAATGCTAGAGAATGAGGATATCACATTTACAGAGGAAGCTTGAACTATTGAAATTTACAAAAGAAAAATGATGTACAAAGAATTTTAACGTGTTTTAAAACAATGCTAGAGAATGAGGATATCACATTCACTATCTACTATAACACCAGAGGCGTTTAGGCAAAAAATAATAATAATTGATGACAACAGCTAAATGAAGTTCACAAGCTGTGCTCCTAGGTAGAAGTCAACAATTCATAAAAAGGGTTGTAGTTAGACAGAAGTTACAAACTGAGCAAAGAAACGTGGTTACATAACCAGCCAGTTAGCTAAAAGCTCAAGGTACTGTAGAAATATGGGCCTCCAGCATGTAACACCCATTAGATCTACGTAAAAGACAAAGACTGGGCTGCAATTACTTCTCTTATGATCTTACCAGTGCAAAAGCTTGGCCGATTGGCCTTAATACCACACTGAATTTTAAACAAACAACAAGTTCATCCTAACGCTATCAATATTGAAAATATGGGCAATATGAGAAGAAACTAAAGAGATGATCTACCAGAAATTAGGAATAAAACAAACACCCTAAAAATAACTACAACATTTACCCTCAAATAGCAGCACTTGCTGGCTGCTGCGAATTACTCATACATGTCAAGTTAAACTTATCAAGGTTTCCTTAACCAATGTAACTTTGTACACCCATTATTCATAACCATTATATCATCATGAAGAATAAAATAAACCACATGGAAAAATGAAGCAGAGGAGTAACCAACCATCTCAGTTCTGGAAGCTTCCATTTGGCAAGCCATTGTCCTTTTCCATATTAGAGTGTAGAGTTTTAGAGAATCATCATCAAGTATTCCAACCAAAGATGCTACAAAAGAAATAGCATTGCAACCGTATATCAAAGTCAGATATAATACTGAGTGATTTCACTTTCAAATATGAAATAAACTATAGACATTAAAGGTGCTCATGTGGTTCAATAGACGATACTGATTGTAGCACAGATATTGTAATTATCAACTGATTCATGGTCATTTAGGGCCTGTTTGGTATAGCTCCAACTCCAGATAGAGCAGTTCCACTCCAGAAATCCACATGGAGCTGGCTCCGAGTAGAGTTGGAGTTGTTTTTTAGAGGTGTTTGGCTAGAATGATAGCCTCAGCTCCACAAAGATATTTTATCCTGTAGATTGCCCACTCTACCCTCTAAGTGGGACCTACCTGTCATCCTCATTTTTCCCTTCACATCCCTCTCTGTCCTGTGAATGTGAGGAGCACGACGCTCCTTTCCCGCACGCATCGAAGGCCGTCTCATGCGAGGTTCGTCGCTTGCTGACTTGCTGTGAAGCGATTCAGCCGCACCGCCCATGACCCAGGGAGCAGGAAGACCCAATCGCTCCTTTCCCGCACGCATTGACGGCGAGCTCTCTGGGACGACGGTCTAGGGTTAGGGTAGGAGGGGATGAGCAGGGGAAGAAGGCACGGGGAAGGGAGCGAGCTCGTTGCCCTGTCTCTTGCGGCCAAGGGAAGCGAGTTGGGGAGGCGTCGCGCGGAGAGAGATGAGTCGGGGAGGGAGACGGCGCCTGAAGGCTTCGAGGCGGAAAAAAAAAGACATAAGAAAATAATGATTCGAGGGTGGGAGTGTGTAACCAGTGGCAATTGCGGGTAGTTTCATCCCAACTCCACGTCTAGGTCTATTTTGGCCCATTCTGGAGTAGGAGAAGAGGTACTCTGAAAATTTGTACTAGGGCTCTAAAAACTCCATGGAGTTGGGCTGCTCCAACATTTTCTGGAGTTGGGGTGTTTGGCTAGCTTCACCCAGCTCTAGCCTGGAGTTCGGCTCTGGAGCCATGCCATGGACAGCCAGCTGGGCCCTTTGGGATGCTTCGGCACCATAATAGTACAGTCATGTTGCTGTAGCCTTTCAAACTCTATGGCTCAGCTGGTTGCCCATACCAGCATGTAGCCTTTCAAACTGTATGGCTCAGCTGGCTGCCCATACCAGCATGTCCGAAACATATCGCAGAAATCAGTATCCTCCGTTATGGGGAGATATTTCTAACTCATAAGTGCCATATTCATAGAAGTATTACTCTGTAGAATAATCAGAGCAGTTCCTGAGGTTGAATTATGAAGCATGAATCATACAACCCATATTGCTATACATGAAATATTGTCCCATGGAGGTTAAATCTTATATTCATGGATCACCACCAAGATGTTGCTAGTTCTTTACAGGATATGCTGTGTACTGGTTGGTTTCTTGGTGGATACATGAATACGAGATTGTAGAATTCTTTACAGGATATGCTATGTACTGGTTGATTTCTTGGTGGAAACATGAATATGAGATTGTAGAAATCTAACCCCCATGGGCAATATGCAAGTAAGCTCAAAATTATTTGCTAGGAGATGGTTAGCACCTGCAATTGAGAAAAAAATGCAATAAATCAACAAAAACACAGGGAGAGTCATTACATGGCAACCTCCTTATACTGGTTGGCCTAATGGCTTCATGGGCCTCTTGAGCATTTTTCACCTTCTTTAAATACTTCCTAGTGTCCTCTGAAACGTACTTCTGACCATATCTGAACAAAATAGTAATTAACAAGAGGTGTACGTGCAAGAAACATATTTGAATATAGCTCATGACACCAAGTCCTAGAATCACAAAATACTTGTTCTCTCAAAACTGGAGTCAAAGAACATCAATCAACAACTTGAACCCATGTTGTCAAAGTACCTTAAGAGTCCAGAGTCCAGACCAGTTAAAGAGTTAAATTACTCAGTCCAAATCTTGGATAATATGTCTTACAGTTGTAGGCTCATCTATTAAGTTTCGAACAAATATGAGTGACTCTAAAAATTTTCCACTAGTATAACTAAATCACTTAGAAAGTTAGAACTAATCTGATTACAAGTTCAATGTGGAAGAAGAGAAATTAGAACCATTTTAAAATCAGAACAAAGAGACATATCAGCTTGTTCGGATAGGAAGTTATGTACCTTTCTTTGACTAATGAACGGATGTCTTCTGCAGCTCCATCAGAAATCTTCAGGGGGTCAAACAAGCATGGTATTAATTAATGAAACAAGTAAAGCACCAAGTACATTGGATTCTCAAGAATTTCTTATTGACAACTGTCAGGAAATTCTCACACCAAAGTAAGCCAAAAGCCTCTGTCATGTATCATTGCATCGTACATATTAATTCAGCATATCAGTCATGAAATATTTTATATTGGAGTTACTATTTTGAACCCCCTCAAGTCACAAGTACATACTTTCTCATCATCATGACGTAAATTGTGGCTAATATATTAGAAACATGAACTATTTAAGTAGATTAGTTTTGACTATTAAATCCAATCTTAAACCATCTACTTTGTAGCCTTAAACTATTCAAAGTGTGATAATAATACCTTAGTGTAGAATGTATTCGACAAAGTACCAACAAATGTGTGGTTATGTAGTAATCAGAATAGAAGCTTAAAAGGTGTAGTTTTCTTGAAGCTTATGCATAGTGCAGTTTTGCGCAACTTAATGCATCATTTAAAGTTCCTCCTGTCCAGCTTCCTACGCACTGGTTTAATCAGAAGGCAGAAGAACAATTTTGATCATTTTAACGTAAATGCACTAACTTCAGACCATATGACCAAAGAAGATGATAATTCTGAAATTTAAAATAGAGAGTAAAGCATAGGGAGCAAGTGTTGCGGAACATATGCACCAATAAACAGTAAGCCTATTTGTGTCATCAAAATGTCTGATGTTACTTACATGGAACCCATCAGTTCTTATGTATGTTATTAACCCAGTCATTTCTTCTGAAGAAAGGTTGATACCCTCATAAAGCTTTTGGGCAATCTGCAGTCATATAATGAGTCACATGAGCTAACAGACTCCTACATATAAATACAACACATAATAAGTCTAGCAGAAACAACCTTCATGGTATACCCTGCAGTAAAATGAAGTTTGTTTGCTGCATCCTGCTGAAGGCTGGATGTGATATATGGCATTGGAGGTTTCTTGTGAATTTTACTTCTTTTAACACTTAAAACTTCAAACTTAGAAGAATGAATCCTCTTTTCTATAGCTTGTGCTTCTTCTTGAGAGGATATGGAAAGTTGATCCAGCTTTTTTGAATTCAATTGCTTTATACGGAATGGAATACATGTGCCATTTGAAGGATCTGAAAATTGCATTTTGAAGTCTGCCTGTACTGTCCAGTACTCCTGTGGCTTAAACTTTTCTATTTCAGCTTCTCGATCACACACAAGGGCCAAGGCAGCAGATTGGACCCGTCCAGCTGATTGGCAACCAGGCAACTTCCTCCACAGAAGTGGTGATATGCCAAACCCAATTAGATAATCAAGGGAACGGCGTGCAAGATAAGCATTGACTAAGTCCATGTCAATATACCTCGGGGACACTAAAGCTTTTTTTATTGCATCCTCAGTTATTTCATGGAAAGCAACTCTTGCAACAGTCACATCACAGCCCAATGCACCTTGTTGTTCAAGCATTTCTTTGATGTGCCAAGCAATCGCTTCACCTTCACGATCAGGATCAGATGCAAGAATTAAATTTTCTGCTCTGGAGAAAAGAGAACATTGGTAAAAAAATTAGCATTGTGTTATTAACTCAACACAAGGTGTAAAAGCAATCAGCAAGCAGTGGCGGAGCTAGAGCAAATCCGAGGGGGGTGCATCTTGTCTTATGGGTGCAAGGACTTTTAAATTGTGGGTGCAAATATGGTGAAATTTTGTGTGTTTCTACTGTTTTTTAAAATTTGCGTGGGTGCAGCCGCACCCACAATGGATTATATAGCTCCGCCCCTGTCAGCAAGTGTGTAGAACAATTATCTTACATCCCATTAGCTTAGTTGAATCTTAAACTCCTATAAAGCTAATGCCCACTACCTTTTTTCTCGAAAACGCAGGAGAGCTGCGTTTCATTATATTAAGAAGAAAATAAGGGACAAGAACCCCGACATACACACATACACACTACACATACCACAAACTAATTTCAGATTACATTCTCGCCTGCTGAAAAATAAAGGCTACCCCAAAAACTAACAATCAGGCCCCTCTAGTCAAAGAAGAGAGGCTTCGTGCGCCTGCTATCTCCCAGAGACGTCGTTCCTATTAAGAGCCCGTGCAATGCTAGTTGCAGCTCCGTCAAATACACAAGAGTTGCGGTGAGTCCAAAGAACCCAAGCACCTAGAACAATCAAGGAGTTGAGACCTTTCTTTTTCTGTTCCGGAGCAGCATGCCATAATCTGTCCCACCAATCATCGAACACCATATCAGTTGCCTGAGGAGCAAATTGCTGCAGCCCAACTTGGCATAACAAGGAATACCAGTACTGCCTTGCAAAGGAACATGAAACTAGAAGATGGTTAATTGTCTCTTGCTCCTGATCACATAAAGGACAACGTTCCGGACAAGGCAGATCTCGACGGGCAAGACGATCAGCCGTCCAACATCTATCATGTTCAACTAACCAAAGGAAGAACTTGCATTTTCCGGGGGCCCAAGTCTTCCAAATCCGTTCGCAAGGTCTAAAGGGAATTGATCCTTGAAAGAGATGTTCATAGGCAGATTTTGCTGAATACTGTCCTGAGGGGGATAGGCGCCATATATGAACGTCCTCTATTTCAGGCTGTAAGGAGAAGTCCATGAGAAGATCCCAAAGGTTAAAATATTCAGCAAGTTCTCCAATGGATGATGCTCTTCTTACATCCGAAATCCAGAGGTGTTCAGAGAGGGCTTCAGATACAGTACGTTTCTTGATAGTTCGCTTAGCCACCAAAGCATGCAGACGAGGGGCCACGTCTATAATGCGTTGTCCATGCAACCACCTATCTTCCCAAAAGAGTGTGCGAGTACCATCTCCCACTTCAGTGATTATGGCCAATGCAAAGAAGGCTCTAGCTTGCTCTGGCACCGGAATCGGAAACATGCTCCATGGCCGATGGGGCTCAGTTTTGTGCAGCCATAACCAACGCATTCGAAGTGCCCATCCCATGTTCTTCAAATCTGAAATGCCCAGACCACCAAGCTCTCGAGGGCGCGTCACCTTTCCCCAAGCTACAAGGCAGTGTCCTCCTCTTGCCTCTTTCCTTCCTCTCCACAGAAAACCTCTTCTAATTTTGTCTATTGCCTTTAATGCCGACTACCTATTTCTCTAGAATGTGGTGAAGCCACATCATTCTAGAGGCCCACAGCCACGTCATCATCCACCCACAAGTCCACTACCATTAACTCAAGCATGCTAATAAATATCCGCTCCATTCCTTCATCCACTTTTTGTTAGTGATTAATGTTTGATCCTTTCTCATTCCACTACTACAAGCATGCAACATACAATTCTATCATATACTTCAATTCTCATCAAATTTATACATATTCTTGTCATTCACACAAAATATCATTTTAAAAATTTCCGCAGCAACACGCGGAGTATTTACCTAGTTTATATTTAAATTAACAGACTACCACTAGTATAAGAAGTCCGGTCTTAGGGAAAATGGTTAGATTACACAGTTCACATGGCCAAAAGATATGTTCAGATACAGTTCAAACTATAGTTGAGGCCATTTTACATCTTGATCAATATACAAGCCATTTTACATCTTGATCAATATACAAGTATAAAAATAAACAAAACTATACAAACCAACATCACAGTAGTTTTCTATATGTGGTCAACCGCAGACATTATTAAAGTATAACATGCATCAAAGTTACAAAACAATCTCACCAACAAATAATACTCAGGTATATTACAGTAATACTACGATCAAAACAAATGATAATAGTGATAATAGTGATACTTCTACATAGAAGAATATAAAAATAAGAAACATAAACACTCAAATTATCTGCAACAAAATAAGAAGCCTGAATACTCAAACTACCTGCAGGGAAAGCCTAGCTTAGAAACTATATCAACAAATGAACCAACTACTGATGTTTTCCATATTTTCTAGTTTGCCACCATTGACTGACTTGCAGAAATTATGCAGATTGGAGCCATTGTTGAATACAATAAAAGATCATGGAGACAAACATAGCGAATCTATTGAACATTACAGCAATTACTTCTACAATGATAGGTCTATTTGATTGTGTTTCTTTGTCTCTGTACTTAGAAGGGCAGCTAATGCTCATAAACCTTTGACAAAAAATGAGAAACTGTTTTATACAGGAGAACATGCATAATCAAAGCATATGTATGTTTTATGTGAACAGAAAAAAAAATGTATGCATACTAACGCTACGAAAAACATACCCTTTCAGTGCAACTTTAATGCTCTTAAGGTGTGTCCAGGCAGCAGCAGGCACCTCCCAGACCATGCTGAAGTCATCATCAGGGCGGACAGATTTTGATCTACCTGCTAAATCTCTCACATGACCATAGCTTGGTAACACTTCATACATGTCCCCAAGGTACTTCTGAATGACTTTTGCTTTCGTGGCTGATTCCACAACCACGACTGATTTGGCTCTGGGAGGATACAATGGCACCAGTGGCTTTTTCTCAATACCAGAACCATCAGTAGAGGATTTCATACAAATCTCAGCTTCAGAAGGCACAGAAGAAGAAGCAGAAACCTTTGCTTTTGACTTTGACCTATTATTCACTTTTTTCTCTTTAGAACTATCAGCACCCTTTTTCGATTTACATTTATCAGTCTTCTTGTTTTCTTGGTTTGCACTAGTAGTCTCAGTCGTCTTTGTTGCAGCTTTACGAGTTCTAGCAGATATCTTCTTTTTCTTGGTATTTACTTCCTTTTCTTTCATATCTCCATCAGCTTCCTTTTTGCTTCCTCTTGAACTCTTCTTCTTGACAGTGTCAGTCTTAGCATCAGTAACACTCTTGCTGCTGTTACTAGTAGATGTTGAAGCCTCATCAGCAATAGTGCTACATGCAGCTAATGTGCTTTGGCGTTTCTCAGATCTATGAAACAAACTATGTGCAACACTTCCTTCTTCCCTTCTCATATTCAGATTACTGAATGAAGTCTTATTTTTAATAAGGAACCTTAGCTTTTTACTGTATGTAGTTGAGAATGGTCGTGAAATACCAATGTTATTAGCCTTCAAAGCAATTCCACATCTGTCTGTGGCTCTGAAACATACAGAGCTACGGCTGCCAAAGAGCCCAGGAGTAAAAAAGGCACTACTTTTGGGCTGTAAGGCAACTCCAAAATTATTTCTTGAAGACATTTTCCTTGTTGAATTGCTCCTGAATGAAACCCCGCACATTTCACAAGGGCGGAAAGGTGAAAAGGGCCAGGATGCGGAAGAATATCTCTGAAACATCTCGAATTGAAGCTGTAAAGGAAATACACAGACAACACATTAAAACAAGCACAACTCAAATGAAATATTCTACCAAATTATAACAGGTACAATCATGAAAAAACCTGAAATATTCTACCAAATTATAACAGGTACAATCATGAAAAACACATTCCCTCCCATTCTCATGATCCCGTGAAATAAAAAGCATGACAGAGACACAAAGGGCAAAAGCCACCATTATCTTCATATAAATTCGCCATCAAACGAAAAATTGGCACTTCATTTTAACTTAAATCCCGTATTCAGTAAGCGTTCTTATACTTCAATAATTCTCAAAGCAAAAGTAGATGAATGAAACAAAAGAAAAATAAGGTGATTGACACAATGGTTTTCTAATGGTATCTGGTAAGTTGTACTCCTTGCAAATCAGACTTGCACATTGTTGTGCAATGACAAAGGATGTCTTTCTCTATAACCAGGGGATAATACATATCGCTACATGCAATAGCATAGCTCCCAACAGAACCTTGCCGTTTCGCAAAGCCACCTTTTTTTTTTTTTCCTTGAAAGAAAAAAGAAAGAGGCTTTGTCTGTGGCTCACGGGCAATACAACGAACAGGTGGCGTTCGTTCACGCCGCCACCACACACCCCAAGCCCAGACACTATCGGACGTGATGAATTCTCACCAGAATGAGGACAGAGAGCCACTCACCATTGCGGATGGCGGCGATAGCCCGTGGGCGACGGCGCGGTGCCGCTGGGCGCAGCCGTGCGGGAGGAGGAGGCGGCGGAGCTGGAGCGCCATGGGCAGCGAGGGGCGGCGGGCGCGAGCGCGAGCGCGCTCAGGCGAGGAGGGCCATTGTGGCGAGGTGGGTTGGGGTTGGGTTTAGCTAGGGTTTGAGGGGCGGGGTGGGAATGGATTGCGAGGTGGGGGTGCCGAGGAGGAGGAGGCGGCGGCGGCGGCGGAGCTGTGGGAGGGGAAGGGGATGGCGGCGGCCGGCTGGGGCTGGAGGAAATATCGCCTCGCTTGTTTGGAGCTGGACCGTTGGGGCGTTGGGGGTGCTGGTGTGCCCACGAATGGGCTAGTTTGGGCTGGTAATGGATTTTTTAATGGGCCTAAGGGTTCCTCGTTTGTTATAGAAAAAAAACATTTGTTTCTCAAAAAAAAAAAAAAAAGAGAAATAAAGCACTTAACCTCCTTTACCTTTAATAATAACTATAACTATGATGATCTTGTTTCACCTATAATTTAATAATCAATTCATTTCAAATTATACGCTAGTTTGATGATTTCTTTATATATTGTTTTCACTATGTATCTAGTGTAATATATATAAGCGCATAGCAAAAGCTACGTATTTAGAAAAGCTAAAACGTCTTGTAACTTTGAATGGATGGAGTACCATGCAAATCTCGCATTTGTTGGTTTTAAGTGCAAGTGTTCTTCCACCTCCCACCATTATTGTTCTAATTGTTAATGTTGCCATAAGATTATGCAGTGGCTATAATTTGAGCCTTTACCCATGAATCAGATTGGCTTGCTTGAGGGGAGGGGGATTGCTCGCGAACATGGATTTGGTAGTTCGCATTTGCCATTTTGTATGATTGTGTCGAACTTTTGCAGATGTGTTGAAACATTGCATTTCTAGTTGCGTATTTTGGTGGAAACACATAAACTATGGCATGTAATACTTTTACTATACACTTGTATGGTTTCTACAAGAACAAAACTTGATTGTGTAATTTGTGGTGAACTATGTGGCTTGCTAAATATTTTATATCTTTTATTTAAGACTTGTTCTAAGTGGTTGTGGACTTCCAAGGATAGATCAGCATATGATTTATGCTAATTATTATACATATCTTATACACCTTCGTTTCCATCTTGTAGGGAAAATTTCATCATTTTGTGTTCACACATATGTGTTTGTATATGCTCTGCACAAACAACAAGGTAGAAAGGTAGTTATTTTTATATATTTCTCTGGTGTGGCAAAACAATACTTATACCATGCACAAGCCCTCATGCTATGTTGTTTGGTTTCTTTTTGAGCAACTAATGCTATATTTTGGTCCTCGGCCCATATGAAACAGCTTATAGTACAACTTAGAGGCGAAGTTTTGTCCTGATCTCTAACAATGGACCTAACTAATGGGTATAATAGCATGCTAGGTTTCCCTTAAAGAAACAAGCTAGGTTGAATCCATTGCGCATTATAATATCCCCAAAGCACATAAAATTATATTTGGGTCATTTACAGAACCATTATTTGAAATAATCCTCTAAGCCAACGTGCACCAATTTAATAAACTTCCTCGCATCTGAAGTTTTTTTTATGCTACAAAATATACTTGCTTCATTCCAAAATATTGTTTTCAAAACAATGATTGGTCAGAATCATAGTTCAACTCACAACAAGGTACTGCGAATGATAATAAAATGAAATGAATAGTTTTTATGAGAGTTTGTCCAACTTTTCAGCATTTTGCACCAAGAGAAAATGTCACATTTTTAAGAATTTCATCCTTTTTTCTTTGAGAATAGTAGCAACTAGCAAGTGATTTCTCGAACCTATGAACAGATTCATCTCGCAAGAGGTTTAGGATTTATTAGCCCTGTAAAATCGATATCATACTCGACTCAAGTTTGGGAAAAAAACGTAAAAGAGAAGTCATATAGACAGTAGACTCATAGTCATGTCGTGTCTAATTATCACGCAATTCATACAAAATCTCCTTTGTTTTTGTTTTGAAAAGCTTGAGTTCATACAAAATCAAATATACAGGTGAGAACTATAGTAGATTTTACAGTTGAGACATCATCAAATCTCAAATCGTCGGCACTTATCAATCATCATTTAAGCGGCCGATGCCACCTACTCCTTTGGCTCGCTCCGGAGCTGGCGGAGCTCCAGCACCAGCTCCTCCAGCTGACACCGCGACGCGCCGCCCTGGCTCACCGCAGCCGCAGCCTCCTCCGCGAGCTCCTTGGCGCGCGCCACCACGTCACGCCGCTGCCCGCTGACGACAGCCACGTCCAGCACCCGCGCGACGTCGTCCGCGGCGGGCGCGGCGCCGAGGCCGCCCCAGCTGACGGGCACGGCGGCGCCCAGCTCGTCCACGAGCAGCCGCGCGTTGACGAACTGGTCGGCCGCCATCGGCCACGCGAGCATGGCCACCCCGGCGGCGCAGGCCTCCAGCACCGAGTTCCAGCCGCAGTGCGTGACGAACCACCCCACCGCGCGGTGCCGCAGCACCGCCACCTGCGGCGCCCAGCCGCGGACCACCCTGCCCCTCCCGGCGACGCGCTCCTCGAACCCCTCGGGGAGCGTCACCGTCGGCCCGGCCGCCCACACGAACGCCACCCCGGTGCGCTCCAGCGCCGCGGCGAGCGCCGCCGCGTGCGGCGGTTGCAGCACCGCCATGCTCCCGAAGCTGATGTACACGACGGAGGAGGAGCCGTCCTCGCCGAACCCGTCGAGCCAGGCGCACAGGTCCGCCGCGGCCACGTCCGTCTCCCCGCCGCGGCTGCCCGCGGCGCCGGCCTCCGGTGCCACCGGCCCCACCGCGTGCACGCGCCGGAAACCCGGGTCCGCGAGCGGCGCGTTCAGGTACCGCTCCTCGAGCCGCCGGAACGTGTTGCACACGAATGACGAGCTCTCGAGGTTCCAGAGGAAGTTGCGCCTGACGCCCTCCGACACCTCGTCGCCCTCCTCGTGCCCACGGTACAGCTGCGACAGCTGCCGCCACGGGTACGCCGGGGTGCCGGGGATATCCTGGAACGAGACCAGGCTCTCGTCGTCCTCGTCCCCGTCCCCGTTCTCGCGGCGCGGCATCAGCCGGAACAGCGAGTGCAGCACGGCGGTGCCGTACACCGCGGACGAGGAGAACGCGACCCGCGGGACGCCGAGCTCGGCCGCGAGCGGCTGCGTCCACCCGCAGAAGAAGTCGGAGAGCACGGCGTCCACGCGGTCAGGCCCGTCCGCCCGCTCGCGGACCCAGTCGCCGAGAGGCCCCCGGAGGCCGGAGTAGGCGACGATGAGCGCGCCGAAGAGCGCGGGCGGCAGGCCCTTGGCGCTCTCGACGCCCGCGGGGAAGGCCCGGTGCGTGGGGAACGGGAGGACGAGCTCGCGGACGGCGTCGCGGTGCGCGGCCAGGATAGGGTGGAGGAGGTGCGCGCTGGCGGCCGTGGTGACGACGGTGAGGCGGAGGCCGCCGTGGGACGCTAGGAGGCCAGCGAGGTCGAGTAGTGGGATCGTGTGTCCCTGCGCCGGGTACGGCACGACCAGGATGTGGGGCGACGGGGCCCTGGGGCTGTCGGTGATCGTCGCCGCCATGGTGGACTGGTAGTGTAGTGATGGTGAGAGCGGTGACCGCGGCGACGCTCGCGCGGGATGATGTCGGGGACGAGCGGGGTAGGTGGAAGAGTCGACATTTAAAAAATCATTGATTGATCTCGGATCTTATTTTAAAATATCATCAAATCATTCACAAACATTGATTTCTTGCCAGTCACTGTTCACTGTCCAGTGCGTCGCTCTCGCATCCGCCATGGCAGCGACAAGGGCCACCGACAGCTCCACAGCGCCGGCGACGCCGCACGTCCTGGTGGTGCCATACCCGGCGCCGGGCCACATGATCCCGCTCCTCGACCTGGCGCGTCTCCTGGCATCCCGCGGCCTCCGCGTGACCGTCGTGGCCACGCCCGCCACAGCCCCGCTCCTCGCGCCGCTCGTGGACGCGCACCACGGCGGTGCCGCCGTGCAGGCGCTCGTGCTCCCGTTCCCCTCCCACCCGGCCCTCCCCGCGGGCGTCGAGAGCGCCCAGGGCGCGCCGCCCGCGCTCTTCGCAGCGCTCATCGTCGCCTTCGCGGGGCTCCGCGGGCCGCTGCGCTCGTGGGCGCGCGAGCGGGCGGACACCCCGGACCGCGTGGCCGCCGTGCTCGCGGACCACTCCTGCGGGTGGGCGCAGCCGCTCGCGGCGGAGCTGGGCGTCCCGGGACTCGTGTTCTCTCCGTCCGGCGTGTACGGCTCCGCCGTGCTCCACTCGCTGTTCCGCCGGGCGCCGAGGCGCGACGACGAGGGCGACGAGGAGGGCCGGATCGGCTTCCCGGATCTCCCCGGCCGCCCGGCGTACCCGTGGCGGCAGCTGTCGCTGCTGTACCGGACGTATAACGAGGGCGACGAGGTTCTCCGAGGCGGTGCGCCGCAACTTCCTCTGGAACCTCCAGGCGTCGGCGTTCGTGTCCAACACGTTCCGGCGGCTCGAGGAGCGGTACCTCCGCGCGCCGCTCGCGGATCTGGGCGCCCGGCGCGTGCACGCCGTCGGGCCGGTGGCGCCCGACGCCACGGGCGACCGCGGCGGGGAGACGGCCGTGTCCGCGGCCGACCTGTGCGCCTGGCTCGACACGTTCCCGGACGACGGCTCTGTGGTGTACATCAGCTTCGGGAGCATGGCGGTGCTGCAGCCGCCCCACGCGGCGGCGCTGGCCGCCGCGCTGGAGCGCACGGGGCTGGCGTTCGTGTGGGCGGCCGGGAAGACGGCGCCGATCCCGGAGGGGTTCGAGGAGCGCGTCGCGGCCGCGGGCGGGAGGGGCAGGGTGATCCGCGGCTGGGCGCCGCAGGTGGCCGCGCTGCGGCACCGTGCGGTGGGCTGCTTCGTCACGCACTGCGGCTGGAACTCCGTGCTGGAGGCCGCGGCGGCAGGGGTGGCGATGCTCACGTGGCCCATGACGGCCGACCAGTTCGTGAACGCGCGGCTGCTCGTGGACGAGCTGGGCGCCGCCGTGCCCGTGAGCTGGGGCGGGCTCAAGGCCGCGCCGGCCGCGGACGATGTCGCGCGGGTGCTGCACGCGGCGGTCGGCAGGAAGCGTGACGTCGTGGCGAGGGCGAAGGAGCTCGCTGCGGAGGCGGCGGCGGCCGTGCGGGAAGGCGGCGACTCGTGGCGGGAGCTGGAGGAGCTGGTGCGGGAGCTCGCGGGCAAGGCCGGCTCAGACCTCCCGAGCCAATAACCAAGACCGGCTCAGATATTACTAATAAAACCGATCTGTTCGGCTAATGATAATCTATGGTTGATAAGTTGGTTCATGCTATTTTGTTTTGAGAGAAAAATGATATACCATGACTGATAAGCATGATGAATAAGTTCGAGAAACGATCAAGACGTAAGATTGGTAATGAAATAGACTTCTGTACAACACAAGTTCACAATGATCCATCGATTCTAAATTCTTAACATCATGTTCATTGAGAACTTCTTAACACAAGGTCTCAATCCATAACATTTTGCGTTCAAAGAACTAAGAGAAGGCTAGCTCGATAGGTGCGTGGCGGTGGGCTAGATAATTCCCCTAGCAACCAAACAATTCCCTGCCAAACTCTCAATCTCCATCTGCCCATATATAATGTGAAAATTATAAGTCTGAATCTCCATCTGCTTGCAACTTTTCATTTTATAGAGGATAGATATAATGTGAAAATTATAGGGGAGCAACTGGAGCGAGGTAGTCCTGTCATAAATTGCAAGCCACCCCGTACCATGAAGTAGTATTGTTTCATTCAGAGGAAGAAGAATTTCACGCTTAATGACCACTAATCTGTGGATTAGCCACGACACAAGGAGACCGGAGGAAAAGGAAAATAAAGATTATATACATTGGGAAAACATCTAAAAGCGATCACTGCTGCAGCTGCCGAAGTTGGCGAAACCTGGCCAAATCCCAAAGCTTGCCTTCGCCGAAGGTGTCCTGAAGAAACAAGTCCTCGCTTACTAGAGAAACGAAGCCCTTCCTGACTTTTTTCTGAACTGACTTCCTTGCTGATAAGCACCACAACCAAAAACAGATTTCAGAATGCAGCGACTGTATATGGATTGAATATTAATTAATATAATCCACTTTAAACTTCTATGCTGCAGCAGAGGAAGATTCCTTATTTTATTAGACAAAGGAATTGATTCGCCGTGGTTATATACCGTAAAAAAAACCAGGTAAAGTGATTTTCTATACCATTTTTATTGTTCCTGACAAGCTGAAAGAGAAGGTAGCAGTTGGTGGTGGTGGCGCCTCAATGTTTGTCCCAATGATCTCAATCTGCATAGGCCTGCCATCAAGTTGCACATTGTTGTACCTCTCCACGGCAGCTAGAGCATCAGACCTTCTTGAGTATAGGACCTCTGCAGTTCCCTGCCAACGGTGAGCCACAGTATTTAATGAGCATTTGAGGCTGATGAGACAAAAAAGAGAGTAAAGACCATGGTAACCAAAATTCTGAAGCAACCTACCTTTGATCTTCCACTCCTGTAATAGTTGATGGAGTAACGCTTGATATGACCAACATCAGAAAAGAGTTCCTGATCAGGCAATGCAGGATGAGCATGTTGCTTGGGTCGAAATAGAATGGTACAGCATAGCAAAATAAGGAGAAATAAAGTGTTTGTTTTCTCGCAGTATTTCTAGCTACCATATGAAGAAGGAAGTGTCTGTCCTGTCTGCCAAACAGTTTTCTTCTGACTCCATGATAGTTTTCGTCAGTCAACGCAGCCCACGATATGCCCCCAACGCCCACACTCCTATTTCGCTCAGAAAAGAAAGGAATCGCTTAGAGAAGAAGAAACGAAAACTGACGCAATTCCTCCACACCTATCCTCTTGATTTCTCCATTGTCCTAACGGGGGAAATGCATCACCGTCCTCGATCGCCGGTGCTGTGCACCATGCCCTCCCAAATATTTCCTCGCGTCTAACCATACACCAAGGTCCCGGGAACCTGCCATCTTCGCAGCCTGGTAGGAGAAGCACGCGTTCGGTGTGCACGGTTTGCTGCTCGAGCGGCAGTGGCCAGAAGGAGTTGCTGGGTCCTCGCGTGCTGCCACCCACGTTGTTCCTCGCTGTCGCCTGAGAGGGTGACCAGGATACTGACGTTGTCCACGGACTGCACACTGCAGGTGAACGTGAGTGGCTATGAAGGTGCAACACAAATGGGCTGCGGTCTGCCGATGCGCGGCGGCCGGTTTGTGGACATGCAGCAGACCAGTTGCAAACAACAAGAAGAGATGATACCATCCTTGCTCGATGGCCTGTGGATCAGCGACGGAGAAGCTGCACAAGGGGGGCACAACCACCTGCCAGTGATGTTCTGTGACTCCATTCTGTAGCCAGGTGGTGGCACTCGGCTATTGGGCCTTGGCCTCGCCTATTTCTCTTAGAAAAGTTACACGCGATGACCAGGCGTCCAGGGGCAATATGTTCAGCAGTACCAGCACCATCGAAGTCAGTTCATGTAAGCATTGATGTTGGTTGAGTATTTTAGATCGTTGCCACCACTTTATTATGCATGGTAAATTATTGTAACAAACAGGAATCTTCTTCACTACAAGTAAAAATGATTCCATCTACTTATAGTATTGATAGGGTATAATGATTAAGAGAGTTCTCAAAAAGGTCATATTGCAGTACAAATAGTTAGATGTACTAAGCAGGTGCAAAATAAAAGCATTTTGTATTATGGTGATATCTAAAATCTAATCTCAGAGGCATGTTAATTCTTGGAACTCTGGAATGAGTACAAAGCTTCATTTGAAAAACCGAAGTATTATTCTTCAGTTCATAGGAGTGGCAGGGCCACCACCAGCGGCAGATGGAAGAGGATGGCAGCTGGGCTAGGTAGTGGTGGGGAAGCCACATTTACAGCTCACCAAAACTAGGGTAGCATGGCAGGGGAGTGGGGCCAGACACAGCGACCGAGAGGCCACCGAGGATGGAGGTCGACTGCTATCCGTGGAGACACATGAGCTGTTTGAGACTGGTGTTGCAGAACAACTTAAGGTAGAAGATTTTTTTGGAGACATCACCGGAGGAGTGAGAACCCCACCTGACTAATTTTCCATTGATACCGGGCAAGCCAGGGGATGGAGAGTGCCGAACACCTAAACAAGGGTGACCGTGAAGGTCAGAGAAGTACATCTGATCTAAATCTAACGGTCCTAATGTGTCGCTTGAAAAAAACGAAAAAAATAGGAGTACACTAGCAATTTCATCACTAAGATCGAACTCAAAACATGTCACAAGACAATGCACTATGGTCTTTGTGGGTTGGCTACCAAATGTCTAATAAAATTAAATGATGAATGAGATATACCAGCACGGTTAATAGCAAGAGAAGAAGAGTGACCTTGATGTCAGTGTTAGAGACGCCATAGTGAAGGTTGGAGATGTAGAGCTTGGTGGGCTCGTTGAGGGCGAACACCATCGGCGGCTGGGGTTGGATGACCCCATATCCAGCATAAGACATGGGCTGCGAATGTGCCTGCAATCCAGTGATAGATAGATATAGAAACCATACATAAAAAGATTTGTTTAATTTCTACTGTTATCATTTTTTATTTAGATTATGATTCCTATCTAGTTTACTCAGAATCAGCCATGGGCTGCGAATGTGCCTGCAATCCAGTGATAGATAGATATAGAAACCATACATAAAAAGATTTGTTTAATTTCTACTGTTATCATTTTTTATTTAGATTATGATTCCTATCTAGTTTACTCAGAATCAGAGGGATCTATTTCCCATGCATTGCAACTAAGTTTATAGTTTGTTGCATGGTTACTCGGATGACTTATAACCTGATGTTTTAATTAACGATCATGACATATGGTTTAATTCATCTTGCAGTAATCGAACTCCTTCTATGATCAGAGGATAGAGGACTACAGATTTATATTTTATGATCAAAACATGCATTTCAATTCATCTTGAGACCAAACTTCATGTCGTATTTGGAAGGATTATTAGAAAGAAACTCGACTTTAATTTAATTTAAGTATATAAACAAATAGATAGGAAATATGGTAGTATTATGTTCTGCTTGTAACTTTTCATTTATTAGAGTATACATAATGTGAAAACTGTAGGGGAGCAATTGGAGCAATGAAGCCCTATCATAAATTGCTAGCCAGCCCTTTTCATAGCAAACCATATATGGATTGGATATTAATATAGTCCATTTTGAACTTATATGCAAGAAGATTTCCTTATTTATTGTAGACAAAGGAATTTATTCGCTATGGTTATGTATACGGTAAACAAACCAGGTAAAGTATTTTTCTGTACCATTTTTATTGTTCCTGATAAGCCGAAAGAGAAGCTAGCTGTTGGTTGTGGCGGTTCCTCAATGTTTGTCCCAATGATCTCAATCTGCATAGGCCTGCCATCAAGCTGCACATTGCTGTATCTCTCCACGGCAGCTAGAGCATCAGACCTTCTTGAGAAGACGACCTCTGCAGTTCCCTGCCAACGGTGAGCCACAGTAATTAATGAGCATTTGAGGCTGATGAGACAAAAAAAAAAGAGCAAAGACCATGGTAATCAAAATCCTGAAGCGTCCTACCTTTGATCTTCCACTCCTGTAATAGTTGATGGAGTAACGCCTGATATGACCAACATCAGAAAAGAGTTCCTGGTCAGGCAATGGAGGATGAGCATGTTGCTTGGGTCGAAATAGAACGGTGCAGCATAGCAAAATAAGGAGCATTCAATTGTTTGATTTCTTGCAGTAGTGTAATAAGAAACACCAGACTATCAAATGACAAATCAGATAGATGTTGCTTGGGTCGAGATAGAACAGTGCAGCATAGCAAAATAAGGAGCATTAATTGTTTGATTTCTTGTAGTAGTATCTGTACAGAATTGATGATCTCTGATAGACATATATAATTCCTTTTTTGTCCTGCATTCCCAGATGTGAACGATTCCAGAAGAATTGCATAACATGTGCTCAATGAAATCCTGTCTTCCTAACCTGTATTTAACCTGCAAAGGTGCCTCTAATTGGAGTTCACTCCAATCAATATTCACAAACCTAACCTCTAACAAACCCAGGATTTAATTTCTAGATCATCTTCTACCTGTGCATATGCATGATCGGTTTCTGGTACTGTTAGCAGATTCTACATGATGATTAGCTATGCACATTACTGGAATTGAGGTTAATACTTGGTTTTCTACCTTATTACATTCGTCTTGGATCACTTCCTTTTAGTTTCCTGAACATAGAGCTACAGCTACCACTCCTTTCAATTGCCATACTTCAGGGATACTATAATAATTGTTTTTTACACAATTCAATTCTAACAACTGATTCTGTTCAAAAGAATGTGGTGTAGGCCACCCAAGAATGACAGCAGACACTGCTTACAGCATCATCTTCACTCCACAGAACATGACCTAAATTTGCACATTGTCCGATTTGAAGCCTTCCTTTACCATAACAGACATATAGCTTCATATTAGTGGTCAATCCCTTAGTTGTTACCCAGGTTTATGTTTCAAGGTTCTCATCTCTTACCTTTCTATGGAATAGATATGCCATGAACAGGACTTTATGGTCAAGCACAAAAAAAAGAGAGAGTCATCTCTACCTTTTAGAAGAGGCATAGGTAACTAATGTTCCCATGGTATTGACATTTTTCTTTCTGTTATGTATGAAGAGGAGGTATACAAAAGTAAAAGGCATAAGTAATTAGTTTCCATGCTATTGACATTTTTCTGCTTTCTATTCCTGAAAATTATTATTGTTGGCAGATGTTACATTTGTGGCACGAAATTAGTCAGGTTCGCTCTCAATGACCAGCTGCTGTATTTTGCTACTGTCTCTTTTACGTTGTCCATATTATAAAATTATTACCCTACATTATCCCTTCACCCCTTTAAAAATAAGTTTGGTTCACATAAATAATTTCGAATTTCACCTGTAGCGAGCACCTTTGGATGTTGGGTATCATTTTCCATTCTACAACATCATCATCATTTATCAATAAATTATATTTACGGTTCATAGTTTAATTTTATTTGCCATTGATTGACCCTTCATACTGGCTCCTTTGCAATATGGACTTGAGCACCTTTGAACAAATGGATAATTTAAGGGCTGGTTTGTAGTACTTGCAGATTTCAGCTCATGTCAAAACGAATGAAAATTCATAAATGTTAAAATTGGAGGTCTTCCCTTTGTTAGATTGATATAGACTTGAGAACCACGATCGAAGGTTTAAATTTTCTCTTAATTTATTTCCCAGTATCGTTGTTGTTCCATATATTCTTATTGGATCCTATTCTTATTGGTCTGCAAAATGTAACTTATGCTCAAATACAATTGTGTAAAAGTTAAACTATGTAAAGATAAGTTGGTTGTTTTATGAACAATCCCTAGATAAAACCGTGTGTTAGCACGGGCATTATACCAGTAATAAGAAACACCAGACTATCAAATGATGAATCAGATATACATATACCAGCATGGTTAATGGCAAGAGAAGAAGAGTGACCTTGATGTCGGCGTTAGAGACGCCGTAGTCGAGGTTGGAGATGTAGAGCTTGGTGGGCTCGTCGACGGCGGACACCATCGGCGGCTGGGGGAATGTGCCTGCGATTCAGTGAATAGTCATTAGGGCTGGTGCGTTCAACTTCAATTAGGAGGAGGAGCGGCATGGAGAGGGTGGGGCGGAAGAGATCTCCGGCACTCACCTCGAAAGAGAACCCTGCGCGGCGGAGGCGAGGTGCTGCGGCAGCGCGGGTGTTGAAGCGGCGGCGGCGGCGGCGGCGGCGGCGGCAGGCGAGCGAGGGAGATGAGGAGCCGGTCGGACTGGACTAAAGTTTCCTTCGTCTCCAACGGTAAGGACGATGGCACCCCCAAATGGCCAAATGTAGGTTTTGGCAAGTGAATCTGGATATGGGCCAAAACACTTTGGCGTTTGGGTGTCTCAATTTTAGTTCTTTTCCAGGTCACGTACTTTATACTAGATTCTAAAAAAAACGTAGTTTATACTAAAAATTGCAGATTTTGTTTATAGTAACTTTTATAGGTGTATATTGTGTAATATTTGGTACCGAAAATAAAAACCCAATAGATATAAATATAAATGCAAAAAAAAAAAAAGATTTGTGTTGACATAAAGACAATTAACAACTTACAATTATTTTTATATAGGAAGACAAGGACAAAAACTGTCCATTGTTCCCAATTATAAGCACTTTAACAACTTTTTTCGGTACATCAATTTTACTATATATTTAGATATATAGCAAAATGAATTAATAAAAAAAGAGTTAAAAGTGACTTATAATTTGAATGGGGTGAGTATGATACAAAGGCAGAAGTAACAATACTAATTAGTGATACAAGAGTGTCACCTAAAATCATCTTAAAATTCAGGCAGGAGAAGTGTGTAACATTATATTGCTCTTCGATGTTTTAATTGATGAAGATGAGTTGAGTTAGAGGACGGCTAAAATAAATATCTAGAAAAATTAGAAAAAAAATTATTTACGCTGCTAAGTTAACCGATGGTACTTAAATACAGTCATGATAATAGGAGAAACTTCTGTATATATTTTAGTGAACCATCACACTGATCGGGAATTTAGAGTAGTGATTTGGACCATTATTTCAATTAAATTGACACATGGCTAAATTTAAATAGAAAATTAAAATGGTTGAAAAAATACTAACAATTTATTGATAGAAATCAAACAATGTGAAAATATGAGATACCAACTTTATTATATCTAGATGTTTAAACTAATTTACAAGTAGCTAGTAGATACGTAGAGAAACGGTCAAGTTCGTAGTTCAGCACGCCGGACCTGAAAGCACACCACAATGTTCCTCTCGTCAAGTTCAACGTCCATTGCCAACCAAGTCAAACGAGACTGCATGTATGTTATATTGCAGTGCTTCTCAGTCTGTACAAGCTGCCTGCCTATATATATGTTGTTTCTCCATCTCCCATCACACAAACACATCACCACTCTCAAGAGCAACCAGCTACAGCTTACAACGACAGTCACTTTCCTAGGCACTACTCACAGCTCAATTTGTAAACCATGGCATCCCAGGCCATCGAGAGCAACCGCGCCGGTGCAGGTGTCACCACCGGAGACGACGCCGCATGCAGGAAGAAGTCCATTGAGCTCTTGGAGGAGCTCGGCCTCCCCAAGGGTCTGCTTCCAATGGAGGACATCAAGGAGTTCGGGTACAACCGCGAGACAGGGTTCATGTGGCTGGTACAGGGGAAGAAGAAGGTCGAGCACACATTCAAGAAGATCAAGCAGACGGTGTCATACGCTGCCGAGGTCACGGCAATCGCCGAGAAGGGCAAGCTGAGGAAGATCACCGGCGTCAAGACCAAGGAGCTGATGCTCTGGCTCAGCGTCGTCGAGGTGTATGTTCCCGAGGCCTCGCCGGAGAAGGTCACCTTCAAGACCGGTACCGGCCTCTCAGACACCTTTGATGCCACTGCCTTTGCGTTTGGAGAGTAACCAAGCATTGTAATCAGCAAATTGCATCGGTTAGCTTGAATTGAAACATATACAAGCCGATCGACCCATGCCATCTCAGTTTAAGTACTTGTATTTTCGAATATATTTATCTTTTGTTTTGTATAAACAGAAACATGTATGATGGATGCAACGTGTGTCAAGAGTTTTTGAATACATTTTTTTAAGTGTTTTCGAATTCGATTCGATACAGAATTCAGTGAGCTTTGTCAATCAGTCTCGTATTCCAATCGCATTGCAAATAAAGCCTTATGGGATTTGAATTTTGGCCTAAACCTTTGGATCGTATTCATCCCTTTCTATAATACAGTAGCACCGACTGAACCCTGCATGCTGACCAAACCCTGGCCTTCGCACCGATCTGATCCGCGGCCAGCGCCGAGCAGCATGGCCGTGCCACCACCACAAAAGCCAGCCGCCGGCACTGACGGATCTGGATGAGCTTGTGGAAGAGATCCAACTCCGCCTTCCGTCGAACAAACCGGCACAGGTTTTGGGTAGATTATCTTAATCTTGGTTAGATCTGGGGTTTAGTCGATATAACGTAGAACGACCTGCTGCTGCTTTAGGATAGATTGCTTCTTCTTCGAGGATGGCTTGCTGCTGCTTTCGGGCAAGTTATACTTGTTGATGTTGATTAGTTGGTCAACTATATGGCACAAGGGTGCTCACTGCTGCTTTCGGGTGACTTCCTTGTTAGCTTTGGTTGATGCGAGTCGATTGTTATGGTAAGGGTATGCTCGCTGCTGCTTTCGGATGACGTCCTTATCATCTTGATCGGTTCAAGTTATCGGCTCTATTTAGATGTGGCAATCTAATAGATTCATATTTTTACCGATGTTGTTTATTTTTAATGATTTATTTATTGTAACCATGGAAAAAATAACCCGCTATTTTTACCGCTATAGCCCGAAATAGCTTGAAAAAAATTGTGCCGCTATTTGCGTTCATGCCGCTATTTTGCCGCTAAAGTCCGCTAATTACGGTTTATAAAACGCTAAACACCTTGGCCTTAGCTCGCTATTTAAAACATGGATTGTAACTACATCTTTGCTCGACCAAAGATTGGTAGATTTGGTCTTGGACCTTTATGACTTCAGTGGACTTTATGATTATCCATGTTTATCCTGCTATGATGATTGATTGCTAAATCCTATCAGTTTTGATCGTTACTCAATGTCGGTTCGAGGTTTGTCCGGATACGAGTAGATTTGAGGAGAGATTTAGAACCATCGGTCGTTACCTCTACTTTGATTCAATAGTTTATTTGTGTCTGGAGAAGTCTTGTTCCTGCTTTATGGGAGCCAACGTGGTTATGCTTTCACGAGTAGCACATGTATATAGATCTATCTAGATGCCAAGCAATCTAGGTTTGTTGAAGCCTACCAGCCGTTAGACCAGGTGAATGCAGATAATGCATGCTTAGCGAAAAGGGTTTACTAAGACCGCCGGTCGTTAGACCAGTCTTAGTAAATCGCTGTTCATTTGTGGTTTGGGCTAGATTCTCGTATGCATGATCTACCCATTGTATATCATATCGACTAGGGCGCCGGCTGAAGACCTTCAAGACTGTGCAAACTGGAGATGGTGAAGCAGATGAAAATGGGTTGGCGATGTCCTGGTGGGTGGAGCTTGATGAAGCACTCGAAGAAGCGGCTTGATTTGTTGGCTGTTGGGTGACACTGCAGTTACCTGATGTAATAGGGATAGTAGTTGTTTTGCGCTTCTGTCGCTGGTGCTGCTTTAAACTTTTGGCTTTGAACCTCAGGCAGAGGTCTGTTCCCTCTTTCCGTGTGTGGAGGAGGTTAAACCTTAACTTGAATGCTGTTTTGTGGTCTGTTGAGTAATCAAAAGGCCGGGGCGTTTTTGCCCTCGAACTCGAAAAAAAAATATCGTATCGACTAAGTTATGAATATTTACATAGTTATTTTTACCTTAGCCTTTACTATTTATTCATGGCATGCACAGGAGTTGACTCTCTAGTCAATGTCCTCAAAACATTGGCTATATTATAGCCGCACATCCTCGGAACTATCTGGAAATCAAAACCGGCACATTCCGCATTGACTTTTTTTTTTGTCAATTTTAGGGTCAAATTGACTGGCAGCCAAGGATCGATCAAGACTAAATGTACCCGGTTACAAGCTTCTGCTTCTCCACTGTCTCCGCAAGGCCTCTACGTGTGTGCTACGCAAGGATCCATATTTTTGCATCAACAAGCCCGGATGTTACCCACTAATCATCCCCCGCCCCACCCTCTCTCTGCGGAATTGCCGCCCAGCTCGCACGATTCGCTTTGTCTCATGCTATCTCTATATACCGCGGAACCACCATACATCTGCGCACGATGCCCGCCTAGGTCCATAGCTCGCCCCGCCTGAGTGAAATAGAAGAAGCTGCCGGAGGTGTAGCAGCGACCCAGTGGTGGAGGCGGATCCTCCTCGCCATCCTCACCGCCCTCCTTGGGGCGGCCACGCTCCACTCGCTCGATGGAGCGACATAGCGGCGTCCCTGTGCCCTCACCCTCACCCTCACGGCGTTGTAGTTGGAGAAATTTGAATGTACTATAGTGAACCGGCACGCTGATTGGGAATTTAGAGTAGTAATTTGAACCCTGTTTCCAGTTAAACTTAGGCTACATTGAAATAAACAATTATGGCAACTGCTCCGGTACTCCCTTCTTAAAAAATTGCATGAATCTTAAAGCAGTCAGTCTGGATCTCGCTTGGGCCTTAGCCCGTCCAGCAGAAACCCGAGACCAGCCCAGTTCGGTAAAGACGAAAACGTCTGTCACCATGTCCGTGACCCAAGTCACGAATTTCCGTCCGCCGCCGTTTCAGTTCCTATCGATCGAGTCAACAGAGCGGTGGATGCATAGCGTTGATCTAGCCGGAGACGAGCGCAGCCGTGGAGCGCGGCGCCTGCACGACTGGTGGCCGTGGACGCGGAGGACCGCACGCGCAGGGCCATCCCGCTGCCGCGCCTCGAGGAACAATCTCATGGTCCAAATAAGCATACAGCGCAGCTGAAAAATATACAGGGCAGCGAACTGTCTTGTGCATTCGTAAATTACACGAGACCAAAAAACTTGTATATACAAGAACTGACAAATCTACAGCTACAAAAATTAGCACCGGACTCAATTATGGCCGCCGGATTTGCATAGGTACTCCATTTGAAGATATGTTCCACTTCCCATTGTTCATCTGCAGTTCAGAAAGAATGAGGTGCAGAAATTCCCATCAATCTAATCTGAACCCACACCACTCATCACACTAACATGCAGATTCAAAGAAACAAATAGATAAACAAATCAAAGAGGGAATGAGTTCACAAATTATAGACCGTTTATAAACTCTGAAAGCTGCTGTCTTGTTTGCCTGA
This sequence comes from Themeda triandra, assembly GCA_018135685.1. Lineage (NCBI taxonomy): Eukaryota > Viridiplantae > Streptophyta > Magnoliopsida > Poales > Poaceae > Themeda > Themeda triandra. The sequence continues at coordinate 722,948 of JAENPR010000218.1, read as the reverse complement.
AACCTGTCAGCCATTACAACTGTGTTCAATAATAGGTGTAAGTTACAGAAATGCGAGCTTTCAGTTTGGGCAAAGAGTTGTATGATGACCCGGGTGTGCAACTGATTCTTACTTGATGCCAGTGCAAATTACTCCGGTGCCTGTGATGTGTATGATAAACTAGCAGAAGGTCTTATGGCTATTACCAATTTGACATATACCTTACAGGGTTTCAGAGATGCTATACCAAACCCACCAGACATTACTTGTTCGAGAATCGCTGCGATGAAACATAGCATCTAATGTTACCGGTATTATGGTTTTCATCGACATCGGTAAAATCGATGCATATGCCACTTCAGCTGTCCTCCTTCTGCCTTTCCTCTGAAGTTCAGATTCAGAGTTTCTTCTGTAGTTCAGGCTCAGACTTCGGACTTCCAAAGCCAAGTTTCCAACCCAAGAGCACACTGATGAAACGAAAATTTCAACATCAATGTCACTGTCGCACACTCAACGCGGAACTAGCACGCGATCCTCCCGCTCCCGAACTGCTCCGAGATCCCGACGGCGTGCGCGAGCACCCACTCCCCGGCGTCCTAGTCCTTAGTGGCGCCTCCTCCGACAGCCGCCCGTGCGGCAGCGCACGCACATGACGTAGCACAACTGCACGCCCCACCGCCGCCGCCGCGAGCGACGAACACGAGTGCTGGTCCTTCTCCGGCACATCGAGGCGCGGCAGCGGGATGGCCCTGCGCGTGCGGCCCTCCGCATCCATGGCCACCAGGTTATTGAGGCCAGACTCGCTGTCGGTGTCGTGCAGCGCACCACGTGCCACGGCTGCACTCATCTCCGGCTAGATCAACTCCATGCGTCCACCGCGCCGTTGACTCGATCGATAGGAACTGAAATGGCGGCGGACGGAAACTCGTGACGTGAGTCACGGACGTGGTGACAGACGTTTTCCTCGTAACTGAACTGGGCTGGTCTCGGGTTTCTGCTGGACGGGCTGAGGCGCAGGTGGGATCCAGATCGGCTGCTTTAAGATTCGTGCAACTTTTAAGAAGGGAGTACCGGAGCAGTTTTCAACAATTATAATATTTGAAAAATACTAACAATTTATTCAGAGAAATCGAACGGTGTGAAAATATGAGATACTAACTTAGCTACCGGTGTAGAGTTTAAACTAATTTACAAGTAGCTACATACTAGAGAAACGGTCAAGTTCGTAGTTCAGCACGCCGTACCTGAAAGCACACCACAATGGTCAAGTTCAACGTCCATTGCCAAACAAGACTGCATGTATGTTTGTCTTGCACTGCTTCTCAATCTGTACATGCTAGCTGCCTGCCTATATATATGCTGTTGCTCCATCGCCCATCACACAAACACATCATCACTCTAAGAGAAACCAGCTACACAACTTACAACGACAGTCTCTTTTCTTGGCGCTACTCACAGCTGATCCATTTGTAAACCATGGCGTCCCAGGCCATTGAAAGCCACCGTGCTGGTGCAGAGGTTGTTACCGGGGACGCGGCGTGCAGGAAGAAGTCCATTGAGCTGCTGGAGGAGCTTGGCCTCCCCAAGGGCCTGCTTCCAATGGAGGACATCCAAGAGTTCGGGTACAACCACGAGACAGGTTTCATGTGGCTGGTACAGGGAAAGAAGAAGGTGGAGCACACCTTCAAGAAGATCAAGCAGACGGTGTCATACGCTGCCGAGGTCACGGCGATCGCCGAGAAGGGCAAGCTGAGGAAGATCACCGGCGTCAAGACCAAGGAGCTGATGTTGGATTTATTATGGGCTAGGCCCATTTTAGATTTAATAAATCAAATAAACTCTATGGTGTGTAATTGAGGAGAATATTAATTGTACCGGATTGGAAGACCAACGGTCCTTGACTTGACTTATATTGTGAGAATTATTCCACTTAATTTGAGAAGCAAGGAAAAGGACCAAGGTGTGCCACACGCGCGCGCGCGCCGCCGCCGCCGCCGCCGGCCGGCCGGGCCGTGGCGTGGCGAGGCGAGGCGGGCGTGACGTGTTAACTTTTTAGCACTCACATACGGGAGTTTCAACTCAGTTAAACTCTTCGCCTTCCGTCTAACCCTTCAGCTCCTGCGCAACCTCTCCCTCTTCCTCTTCCCGGCGGCTACATAAGGGCGCCGCCCTTTCCTCCAAAAGAGAGAAAATACAATTCGGCTACAATCCTCGGCGGCAAGACGTGGCGTGGCGTGGCGTGGGCGTGGCGTGGGCGAGGCGCGGCGGGCGGGCGGACGTGACGTGTTAACTTTTTAGCACTCACATACGGGAGTTTCAACTCGGTTAAACTCTTCGCCTTCCGTCTAGCCCTTCGGCTCTGCGCAACCTCTTCCTCTTCCTCTTCCCCGGCCGGCTACATAAGGGCGCCGCCCTCTTCCTCCAAAAGAGAGAAAATACAACCGGACCGCAATCCTCGGCGGCAACGAGAGTTCCCATCTCGTTGATCCGCGCGCACGGTGAAGCGAGAGGGCGGGTGCCTCCGGAGCCTCGCCGATTGAGACCTTGCACGGGGTCGGCAATTAGGTTTTTGGGGAGCGTCTTCGCGACTGCCCAACCTCCATTGTTGCTTGTTCTTCGCGTTCGTCTTCTTCCTCTACATCCGGAGAAGAGATCGGCTTCGTCTTCTTCCTCTACATCCGGCAAGTCTTCATCATGGCGTTAGAAGATGGACGGACTTCGGGAGCGAAGGGGTATGGATTGTTCATCTCCTCTTTAGTTTTCACGTTTCGATCATGCCTCTTTCAATAGGCTTTGTCATGCAATGTTTCGGTATGTGTTATCGATATGTGTCACTAGATTCGAACATCGTTTCAGCTTTTATATTGTCTCTGTTCTTCTTTGTCGGTTATATGTTTTATCTATACTTGTTTCAATAGTTATGTTAAATTGTTTCGTCGGTTGTTCTCGCATGTTCCGGTAGCTGTTGAGATGTTTCTTATGCAATCTATTTTCAGCCATGATATACATGTTTAATCTTGATGCTATGCAATATATGTCATGTTTATATGTCTTTGATTATGATATGTTTTGCATGATTATTAATCACATGGTTCATGTTCTTTTGAACATGATTGATGCTATGATCTTTATTTACAATTATATAAATGTCATCATCATTTTGTTAATTTATGGAATTAAATTGACATGGAAATTGCCTTATATTCTAACAATCCAAAAACCTAATCATAGGCATTTTTACGTCGGAGGTTTTTTCTTCTTTGCATTAAAACCTTATTCTTTTGATGGAAAGAATTTCTTGCTTTGGAAAGCTAAGATGGAACTGTGGTTGGCTTGCTATGTCTTGTTATCACGCCATCGAGGCGAGCACTTATCTCACGGAGCGAGAGGACTAAGTTTAAGGCGATGACAACCTCTTTAGAGGAGCGATGATCGGTGCATTGGATGCAAAGTTTCGAGAAGAGCTATATCATTCTTCCCAGGGAAAGCATTGTGGGATGCACTTGTTGGAAAGTTTGGAGTAACCGATGCTTGGTAGTGAGCTGTACCTCATGGAGCAGGTGTATGACTACAAGATGGTTGAGAACCGATCTGTAGTGGAACAGCTCATGAGATTCGAGCCTTGGCTAAGGAACTCGAACTATTCCTTGTCTTCTTCTGACAAGTTTGTGGTGGCGGTATAATCGCCAAGTTACCACCTTCTTGGAAGGATTTTGCCACCTCCCTTAAACATAAGAGGCGGGAGTTCAATGTTGAGGAGCTCATTGGCACTCTTGATGTTGAGGAGAGGGCAAGGGCAAAGGACAAAGGGAAAGGTGATGAGACCGCTTACGCAAATATGGTGCGAAAGAAATTCAACAAGTTCAAGAAGAAGAAACAAAACAAGCAAGAGAATTCTCCAAAGCACATTCGAGACGGCACGGTTTAAGAAGAAGAACAACACCAACAAAAGCAAGGGAGGTTGCTTTGTTTGTGGGAGTGAACAGCATTGGGCTAGAGATTGCCCGGATCGCAAGTTCAACCCGAGAAAAAGTCGGCAAATGTTGTCACTACGAGAGGCTGCGAGATGGAACAACGGGGTATGGTAATTCTTTACCATTTGTTCTTTCGATCGTAATTCACCGAGTGGTGGATGGATAGTGGTGCAAATATACATGTGTGTGCTGATATTTCTTTGTTCTCTTTTTACCGGGTCGGGAGGTCGGCGCCTTGTTGATGGGAAATGGGTCGCGTGCTCATGTTCTTGGTGTTGGTACGGTCGTTCGAAGTTTACTTCGGGAAAGACGGTGCCATTGAAGAGCGTGCGGCATGTGCCCTCAATAAAGAAGAACCTTGTTAGCGCGTCTATGCTTTGTAAAGATGGCTACAAAGTTGTTCTTGAGGCGAATAAATGTGTTGTTTCTAAACATGGTACTTTTGTTGGAAAAGGTTATGATTGCGGAGGTGCATTCCGCCTATCCTTGCATGATGTTTGTAATAAGTTGGTAAACTCGGTTGATTTTTTACGATGAATCCGATTTGTGGCATTCACGCTTTTGTCATGCAAGTTATAGTTGTCTTATGCGGCTAGCAAACCTCAGTTTAATTCCTAAATTTAACCTAGTCAAAAAAGTCTAAGTGCCATGTTTGTGTTGAATCAAAACAACCCCTTGAAGCCCCACAAGGCCGTTGAGGCGAGAATCGGCACCTCTAGAACTTGTTCATTCGATCTTTGTGAGATGAATGGAATTTTGACTAAAGGCGGCAAAAGATATTTCCTCACCTTTATAGATGATTCCACCAGATTTTGCTATGTGTACCTCTTAAAAACAAAAGATGAAGCGCTGAATTATTTTAAGTCCTATAAAGCCGAAGTTGAAAACCAACTTGAGAGGAAAATAAAACGTTTAAGGTCGATAGAGGAGGTGAATATTTCTCTAATGTTTTCGATGAGTTCTGCGTGGAACATGGAATTGTTCATGAGAGGACACCTCCATTCTCACCACAATCCAATGGGATTGCCGAAAGGAAAAACCGCACTCTAACGATTTGGTTAATGCCATGTTGAGTACGGCGGGATTATCCAAGGAATGGTGGGGTGAGGCAATTTTGACCGCGTGTCATGTCTGAACGAGTTCCTACAAAGAACAAAGAGATTACACCATTCGAGGAATGGGAGAAGAAAAGAAAACCTCTCTTACTTGCGCACTTGGGGGTGTTTGGCTAAAGTGAATGTGCCAATAAACAAGAAGCGTAAGCTAGGGCCTAAAAGCTGTGATTGTATATTCCTGGGCTATGCCTTCCATAGTGTTGGTTATAGGTTCTTAATTATAAAATCTGATGTGCACGATATGTATGTTGATACTATCATGGAATCAAGAGACGCTACATTTTTTGAGAATGAGTTTCCAAAGAGGTCTACACCTAGTGAAACAAATCATGAGAATATAGTTTCAAATGAGCAAGAACTATCTATTCCCATAGATCATCTTGAGGAATCTCCTTTGCACATCCACGAGGAGGATGAAACTATAGTCACACGCAAGAGTAAGAGGCAAAGAGTTGCTAAAACTTTTGGTGATGATTTTATAGTATACCTTGTGGAAGACACACCATCCACCATACAAGAGGCCTATTCTTCTCCCGATGCTTGACTTATGGAAGGAAGCGGTAAGTGAGATGGAATCTATTATGGGTAATGGAACATGGGAGGTCGTGGACCGTCCTTATGGCCGTCAACCTATAGGGTGCAAGTGGATTTTCAAGAAAAAGCTTAGGCCCGATGGTACCATTGAGAGGTACAAGGCAAGGCTTGTGGCCAAAGGATATACCCGAGAAAGAAGGGAAGATTTCTTTGACACTTATTCACACCGTGGCTCGATTGACTACAATTCGTACTTTGATAGCCGTGGCGCCTCACATGGTCTTATCATTCATCAGATGGATGTAAAGACAGCTTTCCTAAACGGAGAGTTGGATGAGGAGATCTATATGGATCAGCCAGATGGTTTCATTGCGGATGGTCAAGAGAACAAGGTGTGTAGGTTGTTAAAATCTTTGTATGGCCTAAAACAAGCTCCTAAGCAATGGCATGAAAAGTTTGATAATACTCTCACTACCGCTGGTTTCTTGTGAATGAGGCGGATTCGTGTGTGTATTATAAACATGGTGGGGGTGAGGCTGTCATGCTATGCCTTTATGTTGATGACATATTGATCTTTGGATCAAACCTCAAGGTCATTGAGGATGTGAAGAATCTTCTATCAAGCAATTTTGATATGAAGGATTTGGGAGAAGCTGATGTCATTCTAAACATCAAGCTTATCAGAGAAGGTGATGGTGGGGTAACTTTGTTACAATCTCACTATGTGGAAAAGGTGTTGAGTCGCTTTGGTTTCAGTGGCTGTGATCCTGCTCCCACACCTTATGACCCTAGCATGATTCTGAGAAAGAATAGAAGAATTGCAAGGGATCAATTAACATACTCCCAGATCATTGGCTCTTTGATGTACTTGGCAAGTGCAACTAGGCCTGACATCTCTTATGTTGTGTGCAAGCTGAGTCGGTTTGTTTCAAAACCAGGAGATGATCATTGGCGTGCTCTAGAGAGAGTGTTGCGCTACCTGAAGGGTACTATGACTTATGGTATTCATTATACTAGGTTCCCCAGAGTGCTAGAAGGCTACTGTGATGCCAACTGGATCTCTGATGCTGATGAGCTTCATGCCACAAGCGGATATGTGTTCTTGCTTGGAGGTGGCGCTGTTTCTGGAAGTCTTGCAAGCGAGACTATCTTAACGAAGTCTACAATGGAAGCGAGAACTCGCGGCATTAGACACTGCTGGGCCGAGGCCGAGTGGTTACGTGATCTCCTAATGGATTTACCGGTAGTTGAGAAACCAATACCGGCTATTTCCATGAACTGTGATAACAGTGTTATTACAAAGGTAAACGAGTTCAAGGAGTAACATGAAGTCCACAAGGCATGTAAAGAGGAGATTAAAATCTGTCGAAAAGCTGAAAAACTCCGGAGTTATAACGTTGGATTATGTCCATACGTCGAATAATCTGCGGATCGGTTTACTAAGGGTGCAATCACGCAATGTAATAGAAAGTGCATCGAGAGAAATGGGTATGAGACCCACATGAGGTCTACTTTAGTGGTAACCTGCTCCTTGTGATCGGAGATCCCGTGAATTGGAGTGGTGAAACAAGCTAGTAGTAGATTGAGAGGAAAGATCCCTTCTTGACTCATTTCTGATGCACATCTTTCCTATCTGTAAGGAAGGATGGTATATTTACCTTAATGTATTCCAAGAGCCTATTGAGGTGAGATGTTGTCCTACTGAGAACATCTTTTGAGGAGTACACCTATATGAGTCGGACTGCTGGTCACGGTCTATGGGACTTGGGTAATCCCTAAATACTCATGAAAGGCACGAAGTGTGACTTATATGCTTCAAACAAAGCGGGAATGTCTTTAGCTGCCCGATATCGATAAAGGACTTGAGTGAATCTCATCTCGCACAAAACCTGTCAATTCAAGGCATAGTCCATTGTTCGGTTGTGAATGGGTGAAACTCTTGCTCTAGGTGGATGTTCAACTTAACGGTCTCCACCGAAACACCTGGTATATCAAAGAGCGTGGTTCGATGCTTTACTTTTACAAACCCTAGAGTTTGGTGGGGATTGTTGGATTTATTATGGGCTAGGCCCATTTTAGATTTAATAAATCAAATAAACTCTATGGTGTGTAATTGAGGAGAATATTAATTGTACCGGATTGGAAGACCAACGGTCCTTGACTTGACTTATATTGTGAGAATTATTCCACTTAATTTGAGAAGCAAGGAAAAGGACCAAGGTGTGCCACACGCGCGCGCGCCGCCGCCGCCGCCGCCGCCGCCGGCCGGCCGGGCCGGGCCGTGGGCGTGGGCGTGGCGTGGCGTGGCGTGGCGTGGCGGGCGGGCGGCGAGGGAGCGGACGGACGTGACGTGTTAACTTTTTAGCACTCACATACGGGAGTTTCAACTCGGTTAAACTCTTCGCCTTCCGTCTAACCCTTCGGCTCTGCGCAACCTCTCCCTCTTCCTCTTCTGGCCGGCTACATAAGGGCGCCGCCCTCTTCCTCCAAAAGAGAGAAAATACAACCCGAACCGCAATCCTCGGCGGCAACGAGAGAGTTCCCATCTCGTTGATCCGCGCGCACGGTGAAGCGAGAGGGCGAGGTGCCTCCGGAGCCTCTGCCGATTGAGACCTTGCATGGGGGTCGGCAATTAGGTTTTTGGGGAGCGTCTTCGCGACTACCCAACCTCCATTGTTGCTTCTTCCTCTTCGCGTTCGTCTTCTTCCTCTACATCCCGGAGAGATCGGCTACGCAAGTCTTCATCATGGCGTTAGAAGATGGACGGACTTCGGGAGCGAAGGGGTATGGACTGTTCATCTCCTCTTTAGTTTTCGCGTTTGATCATGCTGTTTCAATAGGTTGTCATGCGATGTTTCGGTATGTGTTATCGATATGTGTCACTAGATTCGAAACATCGTTTCAGCTTTTATATTGTCTGTTCTTCTTTGTCGGTTATATGTTTTATCTATCTGTTTCCAATAGTAGTTATGTTAAATTGTTTCGTCGGTTGTTCTCTACATGTTCCGGTAGCTCTTGAGATGTTTCTTATGCAATCTGTTTTCAGCCATGATATACATGTTTAATCTTGATGCTATGCAATATATGTCATGTTTATATGTCTTTGATTATGATATGTTTTGTATGATTATCAATCACATGGTTCATGTTCTTTTGAACATGATTGATGCTATGATCTTTATTTACAATTATATAAATGTCATCATCATTTTGTTAATTTATGGAATTAAATTGACATGGAAATTGCCTTATATTCTAACAGCTGATGCTCTGGCTCAGCGTCGTCGAGGTGTATGTTCCCGAGGCCTCGTCAGAGAAGGTCACCTTCAAGACCGGTACCGGCCTCTCGGACACCTTTGATGCCACTGCCTTTGCGTTTGGAGAGTAATCAAGCAATGAAATCAGCAAATATATATGCCGATCGAGCCATGTGTCATCTCAGTTCAAGTTCAAATACTTGTATTTTCGAATATATTTCTCTTTTGTTTTGTATAAACAGAAAACATGCATGTATGATGGATGCAACGTGTCTCAAGAGTTTTCGAATATATTTTTGAGTGTTCCCGAATTCGATTCGATACAGAATTTAGTGAGCTTTGTCAATCAGTCTCGTATTCCAATCGCATTGCAAATAAAGCCTTTTGGGATTCGAATTTCGGCCTAGCTAAACCTTTGGATCGTATTACCATAATCTCGTCCCTTTCTATAGTAGCACCGACTGCATGCTGACCAAACCCTCGCCTTTGCACCGATCTGATCCGCGGCCAGCGCCGAGCAGCATGGCCGTGCCACCGCCACAAAGCCAACCGCCGGCACTGACGGATCCGGATGAGCTCGTGGAAGAGATCCTACTCCGCCTTCCGTCGGACAAACCGGCGCAGCTCGTTCGTGCCGCCCTGGTCTGCAAGCGCTGGTGTCGTCTCGTCATGGATCCCGGCTTCGGGAGCCGATTCCGGCAGTTGCACCGCACGCCCCCCATGCTCGGGCTCATCGTCAGATGTTGTTCACCTGCCACCACCACCACCAGGTTCGTGCCAACCTCTTCCTTCTACCCGTATGACGCCGTCTGCCGCACCTGGTCTCCCCTGGACGCCCGGCATGGCCGCATCCTGTTCTACCACAAGGACGGGGTCGGGGGGAGTAAGAGTAACCCTGCAAGGAACGAGCTCAACGTTTGGACTCCGGTCACCGGTGAGGTGCACAAGCTACCCAAGCTGTGGCTCCCTTGCTCTGATCGTCACTTTGTCTATTGGAACGCAGCATTGCTCTCCCGAACGCCGGGCTGCAACCACATGGAGTGCCCCTTCACAGTGGTTTTGGTGGGCGGAAATGTCTCCAGCCTGTTCACTCATGCTTACGTCTACTCGTCGGAGGCCAATGAGTGGACCCAGACAGCCTCTATTGAGGATTGTAGGTATGTTCAGCATCATTGCAGTTACAGTGCCCTTGTCGGGAATGCGCTCTACTTCCTCCTAAGGTGCAACAGCGGAATCTTGGAGTACGATTTGGCGAAGAAAGAACTGTCAGTCATCGGGCTACCGCCGATATGCAAAGTGTCTACCGCTATTGTGCTCATGTCAATGAAGGATGATGGGTTGGGATTCGCCATGGTGCATGATGATTTATCTCTCTGCATATGGTTGAGGGAGTCTGCTCCGACTCCAGGTGGTGGATGGACATGGGCGCAACATAGAGTTGTTGACCTCAAGAGTTTTCTCCCTGTTTCTGCCATCTCATCCACACCTTACGTTGCTGCTGCTGTAGATGCTGTTGGTGTTTTTATCATTAGGGCTGGTCGTGTTGGTGACGTCTTGGCTATTGATCTCAAGTCTGGCCATGTATGGAAGATACCTGACGCTAATAGCTACATTTTAGATATTATTCCCTACATTACTTTCTGCACTCCAGGTAATTTCCTCACGTGCCATCTTGAATTCTGTACTGTTTTAATCTCCTTAGGTTTATTTGCCATTGCCAGTATTTCAGTAGCTTGCATGGATATGGACAATGATATATTTGTAGAAAAATAGTCATTTCTTGAGAGTAAATTATTGCAATATAACATAAAGTTGTGCTAAATTTTCTTTTTGTTACGGTTCATCCCATTCGCAGAATTGGTTTGACCCATCAAGAAACCTGTTCGCCTATTAGGACCTGTGTTATGAAGGATGGTCGAGCTGGGACACTAATTGCTACCACCTACATGAACATTGCTAATCTCTGTCTGCTTCATTATAATAACAATATAAGAATGTAGGATGATAAATTATGCTAAATAAACAGAGATGTTTTTATGAATTATGACTCAGTCTTCTTCCAATAAAAAAGTGCAGTTGCCTGGTTGTTAAATGATAGGTCAGTGTATATTTGACTACTTTGTTTTCTAAAGCAATTTGTTTGTCTGTGTGTTTGGTTTTACTTGTTCCTCAAGTACAGATTATTGGTTTGACAACCAATGTATTCATACTTACAAAATTTGTGTATTTCTGCAGCATTAAGAGCAGTCGCCATCGATGAGGGGCCAAGTATGGGTGCTTCTAATAATACATGAAAAATGGATGGTACTCATATATGCTGGCCTTTAGGGTTTCTGTGTTTTGGTGAAGCATCTTGTTTCTATTAAACTTGTTATCAGATTCATTGTTGGGAACAGGTTTTGACGCGACCCTGCCTGTCTATATAAGTGTACATCAGTACTATTGCTTTGAATGAATTTCTGAAAAAAAAGTATACTTTGTTTGTTCTATTGTCTTATCTAGTCCTCGGGAAAAAAATACTATATTCTAAAGAAAGTGTGTCTAATAAATTAAAATATGAAATTTTGTATGCCCGGTTGTTACATTAAACTAGTTTTATTTGCTTCAACATCTTGTGCACATTAACCAAGCCTCAATAGCTCCATGTAATAGATTTGTATTGCTGGATCCTAGAATGAGAACTCAAATGATGCAGGGAAGGTGACGCTTGGTGCTCTGTTTTAGCTGCGGCATTGTGAAAATGTAAAATAAACTTGTATCAACTGTCTTTCGAACATTCGGCTTTCTAGAGCCATAATTAATGATGAATCAGGTGAGGATCCTCTCCCCCCGTCGACTTGTAAAAAAAATGATGCATGGAGAAGTTCTAAAAAAATTACTTATATTAGCAAACAATTTGGTCCTGTGCAATAAGACAAGGGGAGAGGGGGAGCAGTAGAGGATGACTAAAATAAATGTCTAGAAAAAATAGCAAAATATACTGACACCTAATTCACTGGAGATATTTGAATGCAATCTTTATAATCAGCGAAATTTAAATACATTATGATGAACCCGTGGGCGACACTGATTTGGAATTTGTAGTGACCCTCTTTTCTATACCTTTCACCAGTTAAACCGGCAGAAGGCGACATGATGACAAAAATGTGGCAGTCGAAAAATTTTTATACCATAACGGTGAAAAAAAATATACGAGGTACCAAGATGCCTACTCGTATAGATAGATGTTAAACTAATTTATTGGAGCAAGACTTTGTTAGGTACGTAGAGAAACGGTCAAGTTTGCCAGACCTGATGGAAGGCACACCAAAATGGTCCTAGTCAAGTTCAACGCCCTTTATTTTGCCAACGAAATCAAACAAGACTGCACGTCGTCTTGCACTGCTTCTCAGTAGTTTGTTACAAGCCTGCCTGCCTGCCTATATATGTGATGTCGCTCCATCTCCAATCACATAAACATTTCATCACTCTAAAGAGCAACAAGCTACAAACAGTTTACGATTACGTACTCACAACTCAATTTGTAAACCATGGCGTCCCAGGCCATCGAGAGCCACCGCGCCGGTGCAGGTGTCACCATCGGAGACGCCGCATGCAGGAAGAAGTCCATTGAGCTCTTGGAGGAGCTCGGCCTCCCCAAGGGTCTCCTTCCAATGGAGGACATCAAGGAGTTCGGGTACAACCACGAGACAGGGTTCATGTGGCTGGTACAGGGGAAGAAGAAGGTCGAGCACATATTCAAGAAGATCAAGCAAACGGTGTCCTATGCCTCCGAGGTGACGGCATTCGCTGAGAAAGGCAAGCTAAGGAAGATCACAGGCGTGAAGACCAAGGAGCTGATGCTCTGGCTCAGTGTTATCGAGGTCTATGTTCCGGAGGCCTCGGCGGACAAGGTCACCTTCAAGACCGGCACCGGCCTGTCCGACACCTTCGATGCCTCTGCCTTTGCGCTAGGAGAGTAATCTAAGTTCAAGTTAAAAGTTATAGTTGCTGGTGTTGTATGGCCGTGTGTATTTATCTCTTATTTTGATGTGTGTGTGAGTCTATACCATGGATTATTCTGAATTTAAATAATGGAAAATAGTTTCAAGTTCACCCTCCTTCGAAAAGATGCACCAGTTCATGTCAAAGCAAGATGACATCAAATTTGATTTCTTATACAATTCACTGAATTCTGTTAGGCTACCGCATTTTCCCTTCATATATAGAATCTTCATGTGGGATACGACCACAGACCATAACGACTCCCTCTCTTGCTTTGAAAACATGTCAACAGAGATATATATATAATACTAGCAAATATGTTCGTGTGTTGCCACGGATATATAATTTATATTCAAATCAAACGAACAACATGTAGCTTGGATATTTATTCAAAGTTTTTTGGTTCATACCATGATAATTTTATAAGTTTGGAGATACGCTGCAATTCACCTATCCGGTGAACTCCATAATATCCATCCCATTTTCACCATTTGCATACATGGTCCCATTGCTAGGGTATGTGAAAGCGTATAGGTGCGGCGTTAAGTCACCGCCTCCTCAATCAAAACAAGATTGCCCACGGTGGCCAACGCGCGAGTGGAGCGCTCGCCTTGCTCACCGCCGTGACGCTCGCGTGTAGGCTACCGCTCTGCTTGCACACAGGACGCCACCGATACTCGTCGCGCTCGCCACCACTCCTCCTTGTTGTGGCTGACAGGCTTCAGCCGATGTTCGAAGATGGACATCATCCGCAGGCACTGTTCTTGTTCGACAGATTACGCGTCGGGGAGTCCTGCCCGATATTCCAATTTGTATCTGAGTTCTGGTTGCCAATGATTTGTGTCATTTTATAAGTAATGGAGAATATTTCCATGTTCAAAAACGTTTTATGATAGAGGCTATCATAGATGTTTGCCTTGGGTAGGAATTAGACAGCCATTGGGAACAACGACGATGAGGACATCCTCCTTGTACTCCTTGCCGAACCTATATATAGGCAACATATGTAAAGATGATTTTACAAACCTATAGATAGACAAAACTTAACATAATTTATAATATGTATAGTAGATCACATTTTTACGAGGCTTACAAAACTGGTTTGATATTTTTCTATGTTTTGTAGTGAATTTTGCGTGCAGCCATAGTATAACCAGTCCAACATCAAGATTCAGTCTAGCTGTAAAGGAAGCCCAGGCTCAATTTTGCAATAGGAACCCCAATCTATTTAAAAATTATTTAGACCCATCCACCTCTTTTTTTAGTTGACATTTTCACATCTGGAACCCTATTTATTTCTATAATCTTCCTTGTCCCTTTGTTACCATTGGCAAACTTACCATCAAAGCCAGACACGATGCAACTTCTTCTCACGGAGCGGAAGAAAGACCGAGCGAGAGAAAAAGAGGTCAAAAGGAAATTTTGGTGATTTATTATTAGAGAGGTTTGTAAGAAATTTTTGGGTCCATCACTTTCACTCCTACCTTAGGTGCTACACAGTTTTTGGGTCCTCACTCTCGCCCTCTGACTCACACCATAAGGATAAGGTCTTGTCATCCCCAACAATGCCAGTTGTGGATGGCAAATGTAGACCCATGGCAGGAGTCTAAAGCATGGGACCGCATCCTTGTCCAACATGGTGTTAGTAATGATTTGAAGTTGTAAAACCCCTACGCCTCACCATTCACATGGTGTTATTGTTAGCAAAGCCCAACCCTAGTCGTGTTGCGGCTCGACGTGGGTCAATGCATGCACAGGCTTGTTGCTTTCTTTGCAAGGTTTGTTTCCAAAATTGTCATGTCATATTTAACGAAATGAAACTTCGATGAAAGACTCCCTCAATGCAAAGTTTCATTCTAGAGTTTCATAGGTATTTAATTTTATAACTCAAAGATAGTTGATAGTTATGTCAAGAGAGTGTCATCTTGATGACATTCGTTTCTTCTATCTCTTCTTAAATATAGTGTCATGTCATCAAAAATATCTACATGACAACCTATTTAATGCAAATGTCACTCTCATTAAGACTAGCCTAATAGGGGCATACACAATAGCCACACATTTAAGATGAGTCAATCTTTTATAATAATGTGGCGAATGAAATTATTTTTTTATTGCACCTTACATTTATTGTGGCTCTTAAAATTTGTTTGATTTAATTGAAATCATGTTAGACTAAGCTTAATAAAGGTAGAAATTAACTAAGGTAACCTAAAAAGCCCAATATTCCGTTTCTACGAGCCAACATATTTGCTAGTATGCCATTATTAAATACTACTAATTAAAATTTTAGTATTTTCCGCATTGAGAATGGAAGTGTTACGTTTTGTATTTTTCCTTTGATAACGGAGCTCCTATGTCCATGTATTATATTGTTCTTTGATGTTTCATGAGTTGATTTTCGATTTTTTTATACTACAAAGGGAAGAGTGAAAGGAGTCAGAGGACGACTAAATTGAATGTCTACAAAGTAGCAAAATGTACTTATGCCGCCAAGTTAACCCGTGATATTTAAATATAATCATTATAATAGGCAAAACTTAAATACAAACCCCATTTGGCATAGTGCCACCATCATACCAGCTCTTGCCATTTTGTACCAAACCAGGTAAAATGAAACAACTCCACACAAAGAGTCCCTCAAATCCCGTCCTCACAAAAGTTTTGGGCTGAGATGAACCGGAAATAATGACTTCATCTGGCATAACCCACAGTGATGGACCTCATTGAGTGTTGATGTCGGATTTCCCATCATCGTACACGAGAAAAAGGCATGATCAATGGGCACAACTCCCCATCGGGCCAAGGCGCACCTATGGCGGCCACTAAGACGTGAATGGGGCACAACCGTCTAAGAACGCAAGAGCGCATGGTTTCTACAAAGGTCACACTAGTCGTTGGGGGTGGGCACGGGCCACTTGAAGGGACCTGAGAGGATGTAAACGTTGGGGGAACTAGATGAGGAGGTGTCAAGGAAAAACAAGATGAGGAGGTGTCAAGGAAAAACATGAAAGAGAGAATAAGAAAAGTAAGGAAAAGAGTGAGGGTTGTAGAGGAGTTAGGGTATTCTAGACATTTTAACATTTTAACTAGTATAGGTGGCTACTTTCTTAAATAGTTCAGCAAATAAACTCAACACCTGACTGGAGGACAAAAATAGCTTTACTGATGAAATGAAGCCGTATCGAAATGTACCACCTTTGTAGTGAATCGGTGGGCAGTTCTTTGCACATCTATCTATAACTCTTATAAAGATAAACCCCACTAGGTGAATTCTCTCTTCATGCAAGGTGTCCACATCATTCCCCACTAAGTGACCTCACTAAATTTTCTTTCTATTCATGTAAAGTGTCCACATCATTCCTCACTAAGTCCATGTCATCCATCATTAATTACAAAAAAAATGTCCATGTCATCTTTATCATGTGAATACTATGAATCTTTAATCTAATAACATAAAAGTCACCTACATAAGCTATTTGTATTATCGCCTGCTCCTCTATAATGTATTCAAATATTCTATTAGTTTTTCTTCTACTATTAGCGTACTGATTTTTTATAGGATCTGATACAATAAAATAGCATGCAATTCAAATTCAAATATACGTACGTATAGCATGTGCAGAATATCTATAGTAACTACTTTTTAAAAATCTCGCGGCGACGCGTGGGGTATACTCCTAGTTATTTTAGTATCTTTCACCAGCAGAGGGCCATATGACAAAAATGTGGCAGCTGAAGGATTAATGTTAACCTGGTCCTACTAGGACAAATTTAAATAAGAAAATAATACAATAGTTATTAAAAAAAATCTAACTATTGGGAGACATCAATCATCGGTGTAAAAATATATTCATACCAACATTTGGCAACTCGTATAGAGTTTAAACTAATTTACATAAACAATGCACCAATTCGTTGGAGCTAGATACGTGGAGAAACGGTCAAGTTTAAACTAATCTGTAGCTCACCACGCTGGACGGGATGGACAGCACGCCAAAATGGTCATCGTCAAGTTCAACACCCCTTTCCTAAAGAAGTCAAACAAGACTGCACGATTCATTGCACTGCTTCTCTGTAGTCTATATAGTCTCTACATGCTGTCTGCCTGCCTATATATATGTGATGTTGCTCCATCCCCTAAGCACACAAACACTTCATCACTCTCAAGAGCAGAGCTAGCTACATACAATTTATGGCAACATATAAACCATAGTCGCATTCTTGGCGCTACTACACACAGCTCAGTTTATAAATCATGGCGTCCCAGGCCATCGAGAGCCACCGCGCCGGTGCAGGTGTCACCACCGGAGATGCCGCGTGCAGGAAGAAGTCCATTGAGCTGCTGGAGGAGCTCGGCCTCCCCAAGGGTCTGCTTCCAATGGAGGACATCAAGGAGTTTGGGTACAACCGCGAGACAGGCTTCATGTGGCTGGTACAGGGGAAGAAGAAGGTCGAGCACACATTCAAGAAGATCAAGCAGACGGTGTCCTATGCCTCCGAGGTGACGGCATTTGTTGAGAAAGGCAAGCTAAGGAAGATCACTGGCGTGAAGACCAAGGAGCTAATGCTCTGGCTCAGCGTCATCTTTTTTTTTTTCGAAAGATCCGATATCGGCTTTCATTGATAAGAAGGAGGAGGTTACAATGTACAAACACAGAGAACACACACTTGCCCGGCATCTAGGGAAACCTAGAGCCCAGCCAACCCTAAGTTACAATGGGGCTAATTTACATGAAAATGATGTACACCAAAGCCAAAGCTAAGCAGCGGCACCGACGCCAAGCTTGCAGCCGTTTGCGTCACTGCAGAGGAAGGAACGACAGATTCCAGTGCTTTGTTGCCTGCTTGGATCCAATTTCTTCCCTCTTCTTGGATGGAGTCGAAAAGCTGACAAACTGACTTGCTGGACCCGTTGAAAATTCGTCGGTTGCGCTCTTTCCAAACTTCCCAAATGGATAGAAGTGCCATCGAGAAGACACCCTGCTTGTTGTGAATACCCGAGGCCAAAAGCCTGAACCAATCGCTGATGTCTTGTGATTGAGGCCAGTTCTCCGGTCTTAATGATGGTGCATTGATCCAAGCAGCCACCTTCTCCCAAATAGCCCGTGTGAAGGGACACTCCTGGAAGATATGCGAGGTCGTTTCAAGATTTCTCATGCAAAGCTGACAGAAGTATTCATTGGGCCATTCCCTGAGCAGTAATCTTGCCGCAGTCCATATCCGATTCTGTAGCATTAGCCAAGTGAAGAACCTGCATCTTGGTGGTGCTTTTGTTTTCCAAACAATCATTGATGTGTTGGAGTCCGCTGTTTCAGAGAACTGTGCCAGGTAAGCAGATTTTGCTGTGTATTGCCCATGTGCAGTGTGCAGCCAAGTGATTCTGTCCTCCTGCTGTGTGTTCAGTTGGACCGGCTGTAAGCGTCGGCTTAGTTCCAGGAAATCCGCAATCAGCTGTGCATTCAGGTTGTGGTCGACATCCTGAATCCAATTATCATCGGTGAGCGCCTGAAACACCGTTTTGTTCTTCCTCTTACTGTGTCCATAGAGCAATGGAAAGAGCCTCGCCGGTGAGTCTCCTTGTAACCAGCTAGATGTCCAGAACAGTGCTCTTTTGCCATTGCCCACATGCACTTCAGTCGATTTGTTGAAGAATGCCTTATCGGTTTCATCTACTGGAAGCTCCATGTCTTTCCATGGTCTGTCCTGATTATCCCAAGAGTACCACAGCCACCGAACGCGAAGAGCTCTGCTGAATTTGTCTAAGTCTGCAAGGTTCAGTCCTCCTTTGATCGTGGGAGCACACACCTTGACCCAAGCCACCTTGCACTTCCCTCCAGTCAGCTCACTGTCCCCAGCCCAAAGGAATTTTCTCCTTATTTTGTCCAGTTCCTTTATGAATTTCTTGGGAGCTTTGATTACCGTTAGCAGGTAGACTGGTAGAGCACTCGCCGGACAAGGTCACCTTCAAGACCGGCACCGGCCTGTCTGACACCTTCGATTCTCAATCCTTTGCGCTCGGAGAGTAATCTAATTAAGTTCAAGTTAAAAGTTGTACGCTGCTGATGCTGCATGGCCGTGTGTATTTCTCTCTCTCTCTCTCTCTTTTGAGGAAGTCTCTTGTTTTGATGTATGTGTGAGTCTACCATGGGCTATTTCGAATTTAAATAATGAAAATGGAAAATAGTTCTGAGTTCAGCCTTCTTCGGAAAGAAGCATCGGTCCATGTAAATAAAGCAAGACAACATCAAATTTGATTTCATATACAATTCAGTGAATTCTGTTAAGCTAGCTCGTAGTCCATAATATATAAGAATCTTCATGGTGGATGCTAATAACCCCTCTCTTGCTTTGAAAATATGTCTATATATAATATTATATATAAAAAAATTGGTCCATCATCTATCACTTTCACTCCTACCATAGGTCCTACTAGGTTCGTAGTCCTTACTGTCCACCCTTGACTCACATTTTTTTTCGATCAAAACCCTTGACTCACATTACAAGGCTAAGGACCGAGACCTTGCAGAGGTAGATCTTGCCTTCCCCCAACACTGCGCCGAAACAATGGAGGAGGTGAGAAAAGGGGTATATGGTCAGGGTCCACGCGCAGAGATAGCATCGGTGCCGACATTGTACGATAAGAGCAAGTATTATAAGGTGATGTAAGCGGACTGCAAGAGTTGCCACATCACTTTTCTGCTGAGTTAGAGGAGAAAGAAAAGGAAAGAGAAAAGGAGTGGACTATTAGCTTACAGCCAACTGATGCACTAGTTCCAATGTACTCCGGAGAGAAAGAGGTGGGTCTAATATTAATGATTCAGTCTGTGTCTCAACCAAACCACTGTATATATGTGGGCTATTAGTTGACTGTATATGACATGACAAGCTCATACAGTTCGCTTAGCCATGCTCTTATTAAACTTGCTCTAAGCTAGAGTTGAGGCATCTGGACACCTGGCAGGCTGAAATGTTTTTAAGCACTTCTCACGCTGTGGCCGGTCTATGGATGGCAAGTATAGACCCATGCCAGGGAGACTTAAGGCCTTAGGACCTAATGAAGATAGACCGCATCCTTATCCAACATGGTGTGAGTAATAGTTTGAAGTTGTAAAACCCCTACTCCACATCATTCACGTAGTGTCTTGGTTAGCAAAGCCCAACCTCATGTGTGTTGGGGCTCAACATGGCTCAATGCATGCACAGACTTGTTGCTTGCTTTACACCTTTGTAAACATCTTATAACAGGTGCACACAAATTTGCCACATATTTAAGACGACTTGATCTTTAGACAATGTGTCGAATGAGATTATTTCTTTATTGCACCAAAAATTTGTTGTGGCTACTAAATTTTGTTTAATTTATAATTGAAATCATGTTAGGCCAAGCCGAATAAAGATAGCTAACTAAGATAGCCAAAGAAAGTCAAATATTTTATTTCTACATATCGACATACTCCCGCAGTCCCACAAATAAATGGACATTTTTTACTTCTACAATTCTTGTTTGACCATTTATCTTATTAAAATTTTATAAATAATAAAATAAATAAATTATTATTAAAATATCTCTAGTCATAAAATAAGTTATAACAAAATAAATAATATTTATTAAAACCTTTTGAATAAGAAGAACAGTCAAACAAGTGTAGAAGTAAAAACACGTCCATTTATTTGTAGGACGGAGGGAATATTTGCAAGTATTTACTAAATACTACTCAGTATTAATTTTAGTATTTTCCGCATCGAGAATGGAAGTGTTAGTTTTTGTATTTTTCCTTTGACAACGGGGCTTCTATGTCCATGTAGTAGCATTATAATGTTGTTTGATGTTTCATGAGTTGATTTTTTTAATTTTTTTATACTACAAGAGGAAGAGGGAAAGGAGCCGGAAGACGACTAAATTAAATGTCCAGAAAAAAACAAAATATACTTATGCCGCCAATTTATCTAGTGATATTTATAATAGGCAAAACTTAAATACAAACCCCATTTTGCATAGCGCCACCGTACCAGCCTCTGAAGCTGTTTGCAGCCATTTTATACCAAATGGGATAAAATAAAACAGCTCCACCAAAAAAAAGTCCCTCAAATCCTGCCCTCACAGAGTATTGGGCTGAGATGAGCCGAACAAAGTGACTTTACTGGCTCCCACCCACGCCTATGGCCCCACTGGGTATTGATGTTAGATTTTCCTCCCCTGCTTGAGGAAGGGCATGAGCACAATTCCCCATCGGGCCAAGGCATGCGGCGGCCACCGGGCATGAATAGGGAACGGCCGTTTAGGAGCGTCGAGGCCCGTGATTGCCACAAAGGTCATGCGGGTCGTGAAGGGCGCGCAGCTGCCACGTAGAGGCACGCGAGCCGCCGAAGTAGAGGCAAGGAGGGACGAGAGAGAGGATGCAAATGCTTGGAGAAACTAGATGAAGAGGCACATCAAGAGAAACAAGAAAGAGGGAAGAAAAAAAAAGTAAGGAAAAGAGTGCGGATTGAAGAGAAGTAAAGGTATTCTAGACATTTTAGCATTTTAACTACTATAAGCGGCTACTTTCTCGAATACTTCACCAAAACAGCCCATCAAACACGTAGCTGGGGCAAAAACTAGCTTCACTGATGAAAGTGAAGCCGTGCCAAACGGTACCATGTTTATAATGAACAGACCTCAACACTGATTTAAAATTTACTGCAGTGGTTTGGACCTTGTTTAGTATCTTTGGTCAGGAGAGGGCCACATGACAAAATTATGGCATCCAAGGGATTAATATGGTCCCACTGGTTTAAATTTAAATAAGAAAAAAATTACAATGGTTAACAAAAAAAATCTAACTTGCTATTGGGAGACATCAATCGGTGTAGAAATATGATATACCAACATGCATGTGGCTAGTCATATAGAGTTTAAACTAATTTACATCATGTACCAATTGATTGGAGATACGCGGAGAAACGGTCAAGTTTGAACTAATCTTGCCGTCAAAAAAAGTTTAAACTAATCAGTAGCTCACCACGCCGGACGGGCTGGACACAGCACACCAAAATGGTCCTCGTCAAGTTCAAAGTCCCTTTGCCAACGAAGTCAAACAAGACTGCACGGTTCGTTGCACTGCTTCTCTCTGTAGTCAGAAGTCTCTACAATGCCTGCGGCCTGTGCCTATATATGTGCTATTGCTCCATCCCCTAAGCACACGAACACTTCATCACTCTCAAGAGCAGAGCTAAATACAGTTTACATCCATGGTGTCCCAGATCATCGAGAGCCACCGTCTTCCATTGGCCTTGGAGGAGCTAAGAGTGGCTGATATCGAGCATACAGAGATCTAAACCGTGCCCCTTGTGCACAGGAGACGCCGCGTTTACGGCAACATATAAACCATAGAGACAGGGTCGTGGCTGATTCTTTCATGCGGTTTTGATATGGCCCGCTCAGTGTGTCCCAGATCATGAGAGCCACCGTGCTGTCACCACCGAGACGCCGCGTGTCCATTGAGCTCTTGGAGGAGCTCCTTCATTAGGCCTTCTACTTCCAATGGAGGATATCCAGGAGTTCGGATACAACCAAGAGACAGGGTTCATGTGTGGCGGTTCATCCGGAGGGTGCTGATAAGGGACAAACCTAGAGAAATAGAATTACTCACATCCCTATACATGAGCATACATTCAAGAAGATCAAACAAACGGTGTCCTATGCCTCTGAGGTGACGGCTTTCGCTGAGAAAGGCAAGCTAAGGAAAATCACAGGCGTAAAGACCAACGAGCTGATGCTCTGGCTCAGTGTCGTCGAGGTCTATGTTCTGGAGGCCTCATCGGACAAGGTCACCTTCAAGACCGGCACCGGCCTATCCGACACCTTCGATGCCTCTGCCTTTGCGCTAGGAGAGTAATCTAGTTCTAAGTGAAAAGTTGTACACTGCTGGTGCTGCATGACCGTGTGTATTTCTCTCTTGTTTTGTAACCTAACATGTATGATGTATCGCGTGTGTGTTTGTACCGTGGAGTTCTTCGATTTTTTTAAATAATGGAAAAAGGTTCAGGCTTCAGCCTTTTTCGGAAAGAAGGATCAGTCCACATAAAAACAAGAGAACATCAAATTTGATTTTATATATAACCCATAATTCAATGAATTTTGTTAGGCTATCTCGTATTCCCATCATATAATGCTGTTGTTTTTCTGTTCCGACAATTTTCAGAGAGCTTGGAACTGGAATTGTGGCATACAGTCCGTTAGGCAGAGGGTTCTTCTCTCCAGTGGAGCTAAACTTGTCAGTGACCTGCCGGATGACGATTTCCGCAAGGTACAGTGTTCCTATCCATGATAGATCCATCCAACTCCAAGAGACCATCTATATGCTGTGCTTCATCATGTACCAAGTGTAATGCCATTCTCAATTTATACGATCTTTCAGGATCTACCAAGATTCCAGCCAGAGAACATGGAGAAGAACGCTGTGATATTCAAGCGCGTGAGCCAGGTGGCTGCAAGGAAAGGTTGCACAGCATCGCAGCTCGCATTGGCCTGGGTTCACCACCAGGGGAGCGATGTCTGCCCCATACCTGAAACCACCAAGATCGCCAACTTCAACTAGAAACTAGGAGCGCTGTCGGTGAAGCTCACGCCAGAGGAGATGGCTGAGCTCGAGTTCTATGCTGCCATGGACGACGGTGTCCAAGGTAACCGCTACCACATCACCTTTCTCAACACCTGGAGAGATTCAGAGACGCCTCTACTGTCGTCTTGGAAAGGCAACTAGATATATAGTATGTGCATTGTTGGGAGAGTTGATGTTATCTGCATGCATTTCTGTTTACAGATTATAGCTACAAGTAGAGAATATCAATGTTATATTTCCAAATAAATGTTGTAATAATAAAAGAATCGAGCTCTTGCTCCCTAGACCATAGACAACATGGTACATATGGTAGTCAAAGCTACCGGCATTATTCCGGAAAATCTTTGATTTTTTTCCCCTGTTCTTAGCATGGCCATTTTAACCATTTAAGAGGGGTATAGTTAATTAGCGAGACTCATCAAAACAGTATATATGTAAAAGCCCTAAGGTTTTTTTTTTTCGAGACCAGGGATATAGCCCTTTTTCATTATGTTGATATTCTTTGACGCACAGACACTACAATATAATGCATTTAGAGACGGGAAAAAACATGTCCCGCGTCAACTTCATTGCTTGTGTAAAAAACTAAAAATGAACTTATGCAATTGCTTGAGTGGGCCTTGTAGAATTGCTTTGACTTCAGTTACTCTTAACCATCAGATTTAAAATAAGGTAGAACTAACTTTAACTAGTATCATTTAACCTTGCTATATCAAATAAACCCTTAGCATCGTTATCAGAACACGTAAAACTCTGATTCTCCTTTGCAATCGTGTTTTTTTTGTCAACGCATGTTTGTAGAATGATCGTTGACTTATTATAATATTCTATTAGGCCTCAGGAATTTTATATAAATCAGTTTATTTGTATAGGAAAACAAAGAAAATAAAAAAGTTGTCGCACTCTCGTGTGGTCGTTGAACTAAAATGCAGCCATCTGATTAACCAGTGAACTTATTTGAGCAGCTTATGAGAATTGCTAGGATGAGCAGATCACTCTATGGTGGCTTATCTCCCGCGTCCAAGTTCCCGTAGCTCCTGCACCAGTCCATCCAGCTCCCGCCGCGAGGTGCCACCTTCGCCTATCGTCTCCGCCATTCCAGCGGCGATCTCCACGGCGCGCGCCCTCATGCCAGCGCCGGCCTCCCCGACGACCTGAGCTAACGCGCGCGCGAGCTCGTCGGCTTCCGGAACCGCGCCGAACCCGCCCCAGCTCGCGGCCAAGGCCACGCGCGCCTCCTCCACGACGAGCCGCGCGTTGAAGAACTGGTCGGCCGCCATCGGCCACGCCAGCATCGGCACCCCGGCGGCGCAGGCCTCCAGCACCGAGTTCCACCCACAGTGCGTGACGAAGCAGCCCACGGCGCGGTGCCGCAGCGCGGCCACCTGCGGCGCCCACCCGCGGAGCACCAGCCCGGTCCCCGCCGCGGCCGCGCGGTCCTCGAACCCGTCCGGGAGCGTCGCGGTCGCCGCGGCCCAGACGAACGGCGTGCCGCTGCGCTCCAGCGCGGCGGCGAGCGCCGCGGCGTGCGGCGGCGGCGGCACCATCATGGTCCCGAAGCTCACGTACGCCACCGACGAGTCCGGGAACGCGTCCAGCCACGCGTTGACTTCGCCGGCAGCGGGGTCCCCTTCGCCGCCTGTGCTCACCGGCGAGGGCGCCACCGGTCCGATCGCCCACACGCGCTTGCTGGCCAGGTCCTCGAGCGGCTGCGCGTCGAGGTAGTTCCCCTCGAGAGGATGGCAGGTGTTGCACACGAACGCGGCGCCCTCCATGTTCCAGAGGAAGTTGTCTTTGATCCCCTCGGAGTGCTCGTCGCGGCCGCCGCCCTCCGCGTAGCTCCTGTATATCCGCGAAATCTGCCGCCACGGGAACGACGGCGCGCCGGGGAGCTCCGGGAACGAGACGGCGTACCCGCGCCTGGCGTCGCCGCCCTCGGGCGGCCTTGGCATGCGTCGGAACAGCGAGTGCGTGGCGGCCGTGGCCAGCACGCCGGACGGCGCGAACACCAGCCGCGTGACGCCGGCGTCCGCTGCCAGCGGCTGCGTCCAGCCGCAGAAGAAATCCGATATCACGGCTACGACACGTCCGCCGTCCGCGGCGACGTCGTCGTCGTCCTCGGAGCCGGAGCGGGCGTGGGACCGCAGCCACTCGCCGAGCGGCGCGCGCAGGGCGGCGGCGTGCGCGTGGAAGTCGGCGCCGACGGAGGTCGGGCCCGACGCGTCGTGGCCAGCGGTGGAGGGGAAGGAGAGCGACCGCACCGAGGAAGCGTGCTCGGCGAGGAGCGGCGCGAGGAGGTGGGCCGAGGCGGGAGTCCCGAGGACGGTGACGCGGAGGCCGCGCGCCGCGAGCTGCGAGGCGAGGTGGAGGAGCGGCTGCATGTGGCCCTGCGCGGGGTACGGGACTAGCAGCACGTGCGGCGCTCCGGCGGTGGCGCCGGTGCCGGAGGGGGCTTGCGCGGCGGCCATGCGCGTACTGTGGGTGCGGTCGTCGCGTGGGCTTGAGCTGCTACAGCTTGCGCCCGGTTCGACGATTAACGATGTGGACTGCTCATTTTTGGAAGTCGATGAAGAACAGAGACGATGAAGAAGTCGTCGTTTTTGGAGAGCTCACAAGTTTATAATATCCTGCATGTCTCATTTCCTCGATCTTGCACACTACTCCCTCCGTCCCAAAATAAATGCATTCTCGCTTTTCAAATCAGTTTTTTCAAACTACCAATTATATATTAAAATATATAAATATATATAATAAGTAATTAGTATCATTAGAAATATCTTTAAGTCAAGTTTTTAACAAAATTATTTAAAGATTAAAATGTTCCGTCATATTTTCTACAAACTTACCAAAACGGAAAATTTAACTGACACGTTTCTCATACGTCGTCCTTTCTGGAACGGAGGGAGTAGATGAAGATGAAGCTACGCGGTACGCGCCACTCACTCAAAAGTCAAAAGTCAAAAGGGCATCAGAAGTGGTTGTGGCATCAGGGTTCTATGTTTTTTTATTCCAAGATCATCAATGTTGAGTAAAAGCCGAACCTGCAAGTCCGGTTCCAAATTATAAGTTTGGTTGGAGAGTTAAAATTCTAAAGTTTAATCAAATTATAGAGAGAATTATTAGAATTTATGACATCAAATAGGTATTAGTATGAAAATATAATTAAAGAAGAACTTAATGATACATACATATTTTGTATCATAAATTTTACTATTTTATTATATATATTTGGTCAAACTTGAGATGTTCTGACTTGTCGAGAAAGTTGGACGATTTAGAATTTGAGATGGGAGAAGTATTATGTTAAAGACCTCAATCGGTCATTAGGTGCCTCATTTATAAATAAAAAATGCACTTTCTTGCTAAAAATGCAAGCAGCGCAGGCTCAAGCCTGCTTGGCCCGCCCCGCAAACTAGGCCTACTGGACACCTGCAGCCCACTTGTTTTTTCTTTGCGGGCCAAGGCCAACAGAACTTGCAAAGTCCTGCAATGTCCTGCTCCATCTCTGCCCTTTCTAGTTGTGCATCGCTACTGCATCCTTTACTGTGAGCATGCTCTTCAGAGTAATGTTGATTGTTAAATGTGGTTGTAGTTTCATCGCTATTGCGTATGGAGAAAGTATGCTTTGCTATAGTGCCTAAAAAACAGAGCATGCTTTGCTATGTCTGTATCTGTGTTGAGGGACAACCGGGTCCTGGGCACCCTATCCCGAGTGTCGGGCGCCCGGGAGATTCGGAGGGAGCACCGAATGCTTTTGAGCCAGCGTCGTTCTACGGCCCGGTACCAACGAGCAGGGTGAGGCCCGAAGCCCTAGCCTGGCTGCCCTGCGGTAATGTCGGGCTCGGCGCCACATTTGGTGAGGGAACCGAATGCAGCGGCCGCTCGAGGCAGGCGTTGTGGGTAACTTATGTTTTGTGTCATGCAGCTGAAAAGCCTGAGTTTGTCATGTAGCCCGGCACGTGAGAAGAGCGCTCCGGATGGTCTCTGGCAAATGGGACCAGGACAGTCGGCCATTGGGAGGACAAGGCCCGGTCTCGTGATGTGACGTTTCAGCCCTCACCTGCCCGAAGCTCGAAGTGCAAGGAGAGAAAGCTCATGGACATAAGCGTCATGTAAAAGCCTACGGGGCTCCTATAAATACGCCCCCAGGGCGATGTTGTAGGGGGGTCGAGTATTGAAAATTCTTCGGTACATGAGTCTCATCTGGTTACTGTCAATGCTCAATTCTTCAGTTAAGTGTTGTTGTCAATCCATTCATTAGCTAGTTCTCTGTACATACTTCTGGCTGAGGAGTTCAGTTTGTTGTCCTTTAGTATGATATATTTATTTATAAATAGTGTGGCACCATGGTTCCCTGTACATGCTCATTTCAGTTTCAGAACTTTCAGACATGGTATTTGTGTACTGAACTGAATATATATTGCGTGCTGCTCGGTTGTCTAGTATAAAATTTTCAATGTCAGTTTGGTTGCTGTTACCAAAGTCATCTTGATCATGGATTATTGCTTTTATTTTATTGGAAAAATCAGGTCTGTAACACTAGCCCATGAGCTATGCTTTGTAGTCTGTACAGTACGTGGTTGAATGAGATATCAGAAGGATACTGCAGCTCCAAACAATACCATGATGGGTATCTTGAAATCAAATTTGTTAAAAGAGGATAAGTTGCATTGTGATGGTGATTTATTTCATGTTAGATGTGCTGCACATGTAATCTATACCTTCTATAAGAACAAACCCCACTAACTTATTTATCTGCAATCTCATGAAGCCACATCATCAGCGGGTCCTGCAGCTCACTAATCCTAAACTCACGACGGTACAGCTAGCAAAGCGTGTCGCCCACCAGGCACCAGCCGCATGGACGCTCGATCACAACCCAAAGACTGCCCCCACCAGCTGCATGAATGTTCCTTTCCAATTCCAGAAACTGATACACTGCTGTGCAAAATAACTGCTGCTGCAATCGGCTGATCTTCCTCCACCTCCTCATCTTCTCTCCACGCTGCTATTCCCTTTAAATAATCTGCCAGTCCTTTGGCATCAAACAACTTCACCTCAACTACCGAGCTCTCAAGCCAAAAGCCCAAGAGCCGAGGAAAGTAGGAGGAGGCACGGCGTCATCGATGGTAGCAGCGGCGATGATCATCACGTCCAACATGCGCAGCTTCGCGCAGGGCCAACCAGCGCCGACAAAGTGGAGGGGACGACGATGGTACGCTGAAGCACCGTCGGTACGTAACTATGAACTAGCACTAGCTAGCACCGTACTTCCGTCCGATCTCATCTTGAATGACAACTTCCGTTCCGATCTCATCTTGAATGACTGAGTCACTGAGAAGCATGAATCCATCTCCCAGGTGTGCCAATAGATGGAATCTGCTACATCTCAACAAGCATGGCCGGTGCAGGCCCGCCTACAGTAATTGTCAAGTAATTTCCAATAGTCTACATCCAAATCCATCTGTATTTTCCCTTGACTACCCGCAGCAATGCGCGGGGAATTCCACTAGTTAACCTCATTGTTAAAGATGGTCTTGAAGCAATTGATGCTGCACATATAATTAACCTCATTGTTAAAGTTTGTTACTGCACCTGATGGCTGATGTTTAGCATCACTGGTACTGATGGTTCATTGTTATGTTCTGAAGTGAGGAATCATGAATATTCTTTTGTTCGCAATTTGAGATGTTTTATCTGATAAAATTTTGAGGCCAAGCTAAGACCCTTGCCTCCACGTCATCTGCATAAGCCTCGTCTCCAAAATGCCAGAGTCTGCAAGTAGATGGGGCTTGCTTAATTTAGCTTAACTATGCATCCGGGCTCCACTAGGCTTTGCAGGCTCCACCGCTAAACCTGCAGGAGCATGCGGGCTTACGTGCTTTTGTAAGTGGGTGCCCGCTAAGCCTGCTGAGCAAGATTGCGGCCAGAGCGGCAGGGCGCGGGCCGTCTGTAGAGCGGCCCGCTTGCATCGCGATTTCTTGCATTAGAGAAACGAATGCTCCCATGCTCTTTTTTGATCCTTATTAAGGCCTATCAAACGAACACCTAATGAGGTCTATAACTTTGTAGTTTTGATTTCTTTTTAAACTTGAGAACGTTAAGATGCTTAAAACATATTATAAAATTTCAGCAGCATATTACTCGTGTACCAAATTTGTCGTCTTAGAAAAATCATATCTTTTTTATGAGGTCGTAGATAAAAGATGCTTTGTATATGAACCTTTAGCACTCAATGAGATCTATATTTTCTAGTTTTGAGCTTTTCCTTATGAAATTGTTAAGATGCTACAAATAATATTATAAAGTTTCAATAACACATTTTGAGCAACTTAACAACCTCAAATGAAAAAACCTCGCTCAAAACTAGAAAGTTGTTTATCTGATACTATATAAGAAAAATATGACTTTGCTAAGACAACAAGTTTGGTACGCGATTAATATGCTGCTGAAAGTTTATATTATTTTTAAGCATCTTTCACGATCTTACATGAAAACTTAGAATCGGGTTTAGAAAGTTATATCATCAGGCTACAATTTTTTTAATATGAAGTATCTTTAGCCAACATCATATAGAAAAAATATGATTTTTTTCTAAGACGACAAGCTTGATACGCAATTAATATTCTGT
Organism: Themeda triandra; assembly: GCA_018135685.1. Classification (NCBI taxonomy): domain Eukaryota; kingdom Viridiplantae; phylum Streptophyta; class Magnoliopsida; order Poales; family Poaceae; genus Themeda; species Themeda triandra. The sequence continues at coordinate 692,867 of JAENPR010000218.1, read as the reverse complement.
TGAAACTTTATATTGCCTTTTGATCATCTTTTTGACCGAAGTCAGCAAGGGAAACGCTGGCCTATTTTTTTTGATTTTTTTTAATAATGCAGACTGTTTAAATTCGCTCCCACGAGAAGTCGAACCCAGATCTGCTGGGTGCCACTCGGGTGCTCTAGCCACTAGGCTAGAGGCCCTTTGGCACCTTTTGATCATCTTAACAACCTCAAATGACAAAACAGAAAGTTATAGATCTCATTGGGCGCTACAATAATGTTCATATAAGAATAATCTTTATTTGGGTTCCATGTGTTAGATTCACGTGAGCGCTGAGTCAGCATGCAAGATGAGACCCTAACTAACTTCAAGGACTCAAATATGCATTTTAAAAATGTTGACCTGTACGACACCTTCAAACAACTTTAGAAACGTGCAAAATGGTCAACATGCTACATAGGACTTGGTCTAGCTATTGGCTTTCAACAGAAATTACATGAGATATTCATTTCGTGCAGGACTAAAAGATTATCTTAAGACACAAGACATGGAAGAATAGATAGTTGTAGTGCACATAGTTATTATGATATAAACTAGTTGCTTTGATTTGACATAAAAGCTTGACTTACACGCTAATTGCAAAGATATACCACGATTCTTACCTCTTGATTGTACTCCTGCGAGTTTGGTTTATTTACCACGATGTAATGTTACGAAAACTTTAATTGAGGTGTTTTCATCACTCCAATAACATTGTACACCTTTTTTCTTAAAAAAGGGTCCTGCTAGCGACAGAACGTTCTACGCATAGAACGCCAGCGCTAGCACGGGCCCGACCCATCTAAACGCAAGCGGACACCCGACGCCAAACCACCACGACACACATGCACGCGCACGCATGCCCTGCCCCCTCCGCGCAGCCTTCGCCACCTGCTCGCCCACCACACACCCCCTGCCTCCTTCAGCAAAACTCACCGAAGCATCGCCGGAATCCTGTGAAACAAAAAAAAAACAAAAACGAAACACCAAAAAAACAAAAACTGAAACAAACAAGAAAAACCAATGAAAAAACACCTCGGACCAACCCTCCACCCTCGACGACACATCGCCGGAACCCTAATGTGACAATGGAAAATCGAGAATTGCAACATCAAAATAACCCTCGCATCCACCTCGCCGGACCCTTCGCCCGAAACATCACTGGAACCCCCAATGTAACAAAAAAGGAAAGCGAGTTGAAACACTCCTGATACATAATGGGAGAAAAAAGAAACATCACCTGAATAATAACTGGAACACTCGAAAAGTGAATATTGAAACAAAAATCAAACCTAAATGCTGCAACATCAAAAAAAATAGAAAAAAACCTGTTGTACCAACAGAAAATGCCCTGATGTGGCAATAGGGGCAACGTGTTGTAACAAAATCAAGAAAAGGGGAGAGGAGAGACATAAGTGGGGGAGAAGAGAAGAGAAGAGAGAGTAGGAGATAGAGGATGAGACCTACCTGTAGACCGTCGCCACCCACCATGGTGATGTGGAGGACGCTGGAGACCGCCGCCACTGGTGGCCAACGCGCGAACGGATGCAGGATGAGGAGGGGGAGCGTCGGTGGCTCTGCGAACGCTCTGGCCGCAGTTGTGCCCTGTGTTGCCTCCGCGCCGAGCTCGTCGGCGGTGCTGGGGGCGGACGCATGTGGAGGGGCCGCCTGCTATTTGGGGAAGAGACCGACGACAACATCGGTGGGGGAAGGGGACACGCTCCTTTCGGCTGTTGGGCCCGTAGCCGGCCCACCAAGAGTTATTCGACAGGTGGAACGCTCTACATAGAGCATTACCGCTTAAAAAAAAGTGATTGGAAGGCCGAGAAACCACGTTCCAAAATCCGAGCCCAAACCCAACACAAGTCCGTGTCTGGGTCGAGCCCAAATACCGACTACAAAGCCCATGGTCCAACTCCAACGCCATCATCTCCTCCGCTCCGCTCCGACGCGCCCGAGGCCGACCCAGCTCCACATCCCAAACATGGCTGCGCTCGCCGACGACGTCGACTCCTCGCCGCCACTTCCGCCGTCCGAGTCTTCCAAAGGCAAGGCCAAGATGGACGACGAGGCGGCGGCGGAGGCGGAGGGCGCGGAGAAGATGTGCGGCATCTGCTACGTGGACGGCCGGCGCGCCATCCGCGGCGAGCTCGACTGCTGCGCGCACTTCTTCTGCTTCGTCTGCATCATGGCCTGGGCCCGCGTCGAGTCCCGCTGCCCCTTCTGCAAGGCCCGCTTCCGCACCATCCGCCGCCCGCCCGTCGCCGGCCGCTTCCCCGACCAGCGACTCGTCTCCGTCCCCGAGCGCAACCAGGTACGCCGCTTTCTTGGTACCCTCAAACCAAATCTAATCTAATCCAAATCCCCGAACCTGTCGGATCTCCGTAACCGCGCCTGTGTAGTAGAAATCCTCATGTGCATCACTGCGAATTCCAGCGAATTTGCCATTGATTACTCCGTACTGCACTGCAAATTTGCCATGAATTCTCCGCGGGCGGACAACACGACACTGACGAGCTGTGTTGGCTGTGCAGGTGTACAATCATCAGGCTCAGGGCAACGGGAGCAGCACAGTGGGCGGGGATCCTTACGTGAACACCATATGCACGGTGTGCAGCAGCTCCAGCGACGACGAGCTCCTTCTACTCTGCGAGCTCTGCGACTCGGCTGCGCACACCTACTGCGTCGGGCTGGGGAGGACCGTGCCGGAGGGGGACTGGTTCTGCAAGGACTGCGGGGCGATCAGAGATGACCAGTTGAGATGGCAGGCCGAGAATCAGGGTGAGTTTGAGACCGGCGTCGATGTTCCGGCTGATGCTGAGCCGGTTCTTGATCCCTTGGATTCGGGTGCTGTGGATGAGGAGCGTGATTTGGGAAGGACGGATGCGCCGAGCGGTGGCGGTTCGATGGGTGGCCCGGCTCCTTCCATTTTTGACATTGTAGATGATGATGATTTTGCTATCGGTGCTGGGATCGTTAGGAGGAGGAAACCTGAGGATGTTCAACCCCAGGGTACTTCAGCTGGATCTCAGTGTCCCAGATCGACCCAGGGAGGAGACAATGGTCTTGCAGCCTATCATGCTCGCATTCGCCTTGAGGTCGAGAGAGCTAGAACATTGCGCAATTCTCGCAATCTTGATAAGCGCATAAGGGAGCTGCGAGAGAACTGGGCTGCTCTGCGTGATGGTTCTGTGGGGTTTGCTCCACATATGACTGGCAGAAGAAGGAAGGACATGGCTGGTTCTGCTTCTGTTGCTACCGAGCATCGGCGTTATGCAGAGCCTGTAACTCCCGGTTCTAGGAATGGCGCCGCTGCAGCTTCTGTTCCGCGGCTAACGCCCTTCTCTGGGGAAACAAGTACCTCACATGGCCATAGTAAAAAGGTCTTGCACAAGGACACCCATGATGCCCGTAAGGCATGGAAAAAGTTGGAGAAGGCAAAATCATCTGGTGGGAAGAAGATATCTAATACACCTGCCTCCCTTATCTGTAGTCCTTCATTTTCCATGGGGAACAGATCGACTTCTTACAGTCCAATTGATACAATTCTGGGACACAAGAACGGGAATCTGCCTAATAAGTTTTGTCAACGAAGTTATTCAATCTGTGATCATGGTACAATAGTGGAACATACACCACCAGCGAATAACTCCAGAGGATGCCATAGCTTGCCTGAGAACAACCGTGCTTTGGTTCATGAGAGGATGGTTTCTTTTCAGAATCGAATAAATCAGGAAAGCCTTAATGACAAAGTTGCCTCGCCAATCCACAGTCAGCTTGTTGATCAATCATTAGTTTCTTCATGTAGTATACGCAGACCAGAAAAACTCAAATCAGACATGCTGCATCCACTACAGGACAGTTCATCATCTGGTCAGTTAGCTGTGACTTCATCCCTACAGTTAGGATCTAGTGTTCGATCTGAGAGCCAATCCACTATGACGGTAAACCCTAAGGAATCTTCAGCTGTTGGTGTTGAAGGTATTGCTGCAACCATTGAAGTTAGGAAAAGTTCTAGTGCAGACCGGCATGAGCGCAAGAGAAAACACAGTTCAGAAAGGTGCCACGATCAAGGATCCAAAAGGTCCAGGTCAACCTGTAAAATTGCAAAACGTGAGATTTCTTCTTTGGCCATTAGCGAGTTGAAGCTACTCAAGATACACAAAACACATGGTACACAATTCCTTTCCAATTCTTATGTTCACTAACATGACATCTGTTTTGCTGTCATATTTTCAGTTTCATAAACCACTGTTTGGTATTCAGGTTCTGACAAATTCAAGGAAATTGCTCGGACAGCAACACATTCCATCTTGGCGGCCTGCAGATTTGAGCATTCGCCATCACAGTCCCTTGCACTCTCAAGACCTGTCTGCAAGCACAGCCCCAAAGTCGAACAGCTGAAGTCGTCAGCAATTACTGATTTTTGCAGAGAATGCTTGTGTAACTTTGTTAAAGAAGCCGTCACATTGGCATTGTCTGGTAGTCAGATGGATCAAATTGGTACCTCCTGTTAGATTGTAGACAAGTTTGTGATTCTTTCTTGTCTGGACATTGTGAATACCTCAGCACAAACTAGGGACATGTTGTACATTTTATGGCATGTTAATGCTGTCCTACAGTGTAGTTGCTAGGTCTAATCAGTACTGTAACAACTAACAAAATATTATCTTTAATATGCCATGACCATGGTTGCAGTACTGGAACCGAACATTTCCTGGTGTGGTTGGTGCACCTGGAGCACGGAATCGGTCTCACATCATCGTACGGTTGGGCTGTAAATGTTGGCTATTAGTGGGGTTGGATATAAGTCCCGAAGGAGAGAAACTCAATGAAAGTTGCATAATTGCTAATTTCAATTGTCTCTTGATGCTGTATTTTAATGGTTCAACTGAGGGCCTGTTTGGGTCCGTTGGGATAAAAAATAAGCTACTAAAATTAGTATTAGTGGATCCAAACAGATTTGCTAATGAACATGCTAATAATTAGCTGTAGGGCTGCTAACTATCAGTTGTATTAGCATGTTTGGAGCTGCTAATAGTTCATATGTACATTCAACTCATTGTCCAATTACCTATTAGCATGCGGATTCAATCACCCCTGCTAAAAATTAGCTAGCTAAAGATTATCAGCTTAGCTATTAGCTAGCTAGGTTTTAGTGCTAATGGATTCTAATAGGCCCTGAAGTCTTCCATTGTTAAGGAAAGGAGACAACTATTGTAGAGATATATGAAGGTACCAATTAGTTCTTTGGCTCTATCTGATTCAAAGGTCAAATGCTCAAGATACCGAGACAGACTTGTAGAGATGAAAGCTTGATAAAAGTGCAGTGTGAACAATGAGCTCACCTCACCTTAGACTAGTGGTGACAGGCAAGTCATCGATATCACATATCACATGATAAATTCTTCTATTTTTATGGTGTGGTATTCCTTTTGGCTCACATTCAATTTATTCTTACTCCTGGGTGTTTGGGTCCACGTCTTTTTTTTTTAGCTCCGTTCCACATTTTTTAGCCAAATGGTTTCGAAGAAAAAAGGTAGAGCTCTATAAACTCCAAATTATTATAGAGCTACTCCATAGTGAAGTTTGTGAAGCATCCCAAACACCCGCTTCTGTCTTGTTTACCGTTCCTAGGATTGAACCGCTCACCTTGTCACCATCTCTTAGACGTTCAAAAATCAGACGTAGGAGATGAGATTGCTGTTTTTGTCAGTTATTTTTTGTAGTGGGATGCCCTATGAAACATTTGTTCGTTGCGTCAAAGCTTCCTAAAATACAACTAGTGCATCGTATGTAGCTTCCTAAAAGATTCAAGTAAACTACGACGGCGCCCGGCTGGCCGGCGGCAGGAGAGAGACGAAAAGATGAAGCAAATACGACGGCTGAAAACGCCAGATTGTAGCAGGAAACGCTGTGGCCAGTCGCCAAATAGCGGGCGGTACGCTCGACGCTATACGAGTATGACGAACGCCGTCCGTCCGGATGGATGGCTACTGCACACAGAAATAAATGTAAAAATAATAATGTTGGAAGGAGTAATTAACAGCTGCCAAATGCCAAATCAGCAGATCCAAATCCATGTGTTCGGCGGTACCACTAGACCACCGCCTGTTTGGTGTGGTGCAATTAACACTCTAACCGCGTGCCTTTACTCTAGGGGTATGGAATACAGTAGTACTTGCACAATACGTACAGGACTAGGTAGCGATTATAATGACGGGTACTAGTACAGATGTAGAAGCATCAAACACCAAATGGAATTCTTTGAAAAGAAAACACACCAAATTCTCGCGGTTCAAACAAAACCAAATAGTGTAGGACTGTAGGTGAACAACAGTTTTCCAATCCTTTCTTTTCACAAACGCCACATGGCTGTGCTTTTTCATTTGGGTTGTGTGGGCGGGTACAGCTGCGCACCGCACAGCAACAACAGCATGGTCACGAGGGGCTGTATCAGTACATGCATGCACGGGCACGACTCATGTGCACATGGCAATTGACAGGGTCTCGTCTCAACAACAACACGGTCACCCAGTCTCACAATCAGGACCCATGATCCATGATGCACGAGCCTTCGTCAGAATCTAAACAAAGCTACTCCCGGTCGGATGAACACAGAGAGATGCAGAGGTCGACAGAAATCAGTTTTCCCTTTTCCCGGTCTGGCGAGCAAATGGATATCTGCACCACCGGTTGCTTTCGAGCCAGATATTAGCTTTCAGAGTTGTGTGTGCTTGCGTCGCGTTGGACCGCGTCTGCTCTGCTCTGCTCCCAAACAGACGACGCAGCTCCTCCCTTTTCCACGCGCCAGTCTTCTTTGAACAGGTGAACCCGTTCCTCCTCCTCCTCCTCTTCCTACTCCGCCACCAAGAGAGGAGGCTCAATCAATCTCCTCTTCGATCCGTCGGCGTCGGCTCCTGAGATCAGCATCCACGAGCAGGATTTTCCGGCTCTAGAGGTACGTTGCTGCCAAAGCTGCTCTTTTTCAGGCGCAATTCCGCAGTTTCACCGCAGGATTGATTATCTTCTTGGCGCATGCTGCTACTGAAATTCCATTCCAGCGCAAGATTGCGTCTTTCTCACCGCGTGACGGCGCGCAGGATCGCTCGCTTCACAAGCGTGTTCCAGCGCAAGGTTGCTGCTTCCTGACGCGTTCTTGCTGCTCTTCCCATGGGCATGGCAGGAGCAGGAGGAGCAGGAGGCGGCGGCGGCTAGGAGCGTGGTTCCTGCTCCCGGGCATGCTCGTCGGGGATGGTCGATAGGAGCAGCAGGGCCGTGCTCATCGGGGTCACCGCGGGCGCCGCGGCCGCGCTGCTCGCGGCGTGCGGCGTGCTCCTGGCCATCTGGCTCTACCGCCGCCGCGCCGGCGCCGCCGCCGCGCGGACGCGCTCCCTCGAGTCGCCCTCGGCCACGCTGCGGGCCGCCGACGACGGAGGCGCCAGCCTCGACTCCAGCGTCTCCGTCTCGGTCGTCTCCGAGAGCTTCGCCGACTGGGGAGGCCACCCGCCGCCGCCCAAGCGCGCCGCGTTCTGGGCCGCCTGGAGAGGCAGAGGCGGCGGCGCCGGACATAACAACGGCAGGGAGCCGCCGCCGCTGTCCGTCTCCGGGATCCCAAAATACCATTACAAGTACGTTTGGAACGGAACATGGAAGCTTTTCCTCAGTCTTGTCTCTGCTGAATTGAACTCTGAAATTACTGATCAGATCATCAGGTGCAGTGTAAATTACCATTTTCTGAATTGTTCCGTCATGTTGCTGGTGGTTCCTGCTCAGGGATCTGCAGAAGGCTACCAGCAACTTTACCACAATTCTGGGGCAAGGATCCTTCGGCCCTGTGTACAAAGCTGTGATGGCCACCGGTGAAGTGGTGGCTGTAAAGGTGCTGGCGAGTGATTCAAGGCAAGGGGAAAGAGAGTTCCAGACTGAGGTACTGTAATCTTTTTCAGGTGCACCATTTTTTGGTTTTTTGTTCTAAGCAACTTATTTGTATTCGTGGAGATGGATTTGCTAGGACGCCTGCACTTTGTTCAGCGAATCCGGCCGATAGATTATTTGTACCTTACTGAACAACTCTTCCTGGAAATTATGCTCCTGTCTGCATATTGCTGCCACTGCACTCTAGTCACATGCTGTGAAACGGCAAGATGGGAAATGGGCACATTGCCTGTGTCATTGAGGGTTGTGTCCAGAGAGTTTTAGCTGTAGTTATCCTTGCTGTGGTGTTGAGCTGGAGCTAAGGCTCTGCAACAGCTTGTTAGTGGGCTGGAGTTAAGAGTACTGTGTTTGATTACTTTGGGGAGTAGGCTTTGTCTCTCCTCTGTCTTTATTCTCTTCTTAATGAAATGACACGCGTCATTCGAGGAAAAAAACAATTAGCACATTAATGTTAGTTCAAAAAACGAAATGAGCACATCACCTGAAAAGAATTATGTTTTGCAACTCTACAGAGAAGCGGGAACACAACAAGAAGTGTATCCTGGTGTTTGTTTTGACTGCCACTTTTTTCTTAGATACAAAGTAGGAGTAATTATGTTCTTGAATGATGGTCTAGGAAAAAAAGCAATTCTTTAATGATGGGGCACACTTTGCCTAAAAAAAATGAAACATCAGAAGGGAAAAAAAGGAAAAAAAAAATGCTGTGGTAAAGTAAGATCAATCTGCAATACCTTTAATCTATGTGAAGTAGTTTGCTATGGTCTATGGACATTTGACTCTAATAAACTGATCAAAGTGCAATCATGGCTACATCTTGTTTGCAGGTAGCATTGCTTAGCAGGCTGCATCATAGGAATCTTGTTAATTTGGTTGGGTATTGTGTGGAAAAAGGGCAGCGCATTCTGATTTATGAGTACATGAGTAATGGGAGTTTGGCAAAACTTTTATATGGTACGGGATATAATTTTCTCTTATTTTCTGAAGCTAAGCACATATTAAAGGAACATGATGAAATGATTTGTGTCAGTGCACAGCAAAGGGGCTATACAAATTGTTACATCATTTGAAAGACATTCCCCTAATTACTTTCATATCATGTCATATCAGGCGACAATAAACGGAGTTTGAGCTGGCAAGAAAGGCTGCAAATTGCTCACGATATCTCTTCTGGGATTGAGTATCTGCATGAAGGGGTACGCTAACAGTTGATAACAATTAGGGTGTGTATTCTGCAAATAATGGGAATTGATGAAAGCTATTGTTCTCTTTCATGAGTGCAGGCTGTTCCATCTGTTATCCACAGGGACCTAAAGTCTGATAATATACTTTTGGACCATTCAATGAGGGCCAAGGTTAGACATGATGTACTTTGTATCGGTTGATCATTGTAACTGCTCCTTATGCACAATATTATTATCGTGCTGCTTTCAGTTGTTTCAACTAAACCAATACTAGCTCAGTTTGGATATATACAACTAAAAGCAAGATTTTGTTCATGAGACAAAATACTTAGCCTGAAACTAATCTTCTAGTACATTGTTCCATCTTTTTTCTTGGTGGGTGCAGGTTGCAGACTTTGGTCTATCAAAGGAGGAAGTGTATGATGGAAGCAAGTCTGGCCTCAAGGGCACCTATGGATATATGGATCCTGATTACATGTCCACAAATAAGCTAACAAAGAAGAGTGATGTTTATAGTTTTGGCATAATACTTTTTGAATTGATAACTGCCATAAATCCACAACAAGGTCTAATGGAGTACATTAATCTGGTAAGTCATTTTAACGTTACTGAAACTCTGAAACTCTATACAGAATTGAAAAAAAAAAACTTTCCACTTATTCAATAAACATTATTACTCAAAGCTAGCAGGTTGGCCACTTATTGTATATTTGTTGACTACCTGTTTTGCTTGCTCACAATTTACAGTTCCACTTTTGAGTCATGTACATCAGATCAGTGCACTAGCTGAGACATCAGTCTCACATGAGCTCTGTTTTGGAGCACACACGTGAGCTATGCACACTACTACAGTCCAATTAGCGATCTACTAAACTGTAAAGCATGATGTTAGGCACAACGTTGTTACTATCATATTGCTGTAAGATAAAGATGCCTCATAAAATGAGTCTGTGAGCAAAAGTGCCAGCGGTAGAGTTGTGGAGTACTTATACTATGCATAACTCCTTTCAGGCAGCAATTGGAGGGGAGGGAAGGGTTGATTGGGAGGAGATACTGGATAAGGACCTCCTAGTAGGGAACATCCCTGAAGAGGTCCGGATGCTTGCTGATGTTGCCTACCGATGCGTTAACAAGAGTCCAAGGAAGCGCCCCTGGATATCAGAGGTCACGCAGGCCATCTCAAGGCTCAGGCAGCGCCAGCTGAAAAAGCATGATGCGCTAACTCTGCCGAGGTGTGAAACCAGGACCGTCCTTAGGAGGATAGAGTACCAACATGTGGAGCTTAGTGACCTCACCAGCATCAAAGAACTTACGCCAATAAGGGCATCATGAACTTATGAGCTTGTTCTAGTATGTAGGCCAGTAAGTAGGTTGCTTTATAGAGTTAGATTTTAACTTGATAAAAAAACGTGTCAAAATGTAAAGAGGGTTGAACTTTGTTCGACCTTGTTGTAGCTGTTTGATGAAAGCATCAGGTAGTTACTTGGCTGCCATGAGAGGTCTCGTTACCAAGAGTTCTGTACTGACCTGAGGTTTGACATCGTTGCAAAAAATCAACAGTAGTAGTTGTAGCATTTGACAAGACAATGGCATCCATGGATACATTACAAATTTACAGTAAATTAACAAGAAAAAAAAGAATGAGATGCTTTAAACCACTGAAAGAATCTATTGTCAATTTCGTTACCATTTCATTAGTCTCTGTTATTTTTGAACAATTCTTTCTTACATTTCCAGTCAGTTGTGTGATAGCGAAGGGACCTCGGAATACTACCATAAACTCCATAAGTTACCGCAGGAATATATCAGTACATACTACCATGTTTTCCCAACAATTTTCTGGACTTCTGTCGCATTTATTCTGGTCCTAGTAGTACATGATTGTATGAGAATTGATTCCACACCTAAAGACTGCAAGATAGACTGAGCACATTAAACTGCACGATGGCTATAATTTCGCAGATGCAGACCTGAATTTTAATCATGGCCATGTGAACAAGAAAACGAATACTGAAGCACAGCAGGCCGAAGGGTTAAATGCCTCTACAAATGACTAAATTACATAATAACATGCCAATCGCAACACAGAAAAATGACTGTAAGTTGACCTTTAGCGCAATGTTTACGACATTAGAAACTTTCTGCTGAATGTTTATTTGAATGAAACTTTTGAATGCATATCATGAGTGGAAGAGTCGGGCGGCCAGAAACAGGCAGACATTGCATCCCAACTTCTTTCAAGCAACTCATGTCTAGCAGCCTAGCTAGAAAAAGGGGAAGAAAACGGGGAAAAAATATTTACAGAGCAAGGCCATCATATCAGCATGGACCTCAGGTTCAAGCGCTCAATCACTCAAATCCTGTTGCAAATTGCAATCCTGCGAAGGATGGCTTTATTCGAGAACTGCAGAGCTCAACACCTGCATGAAAGCCACATCAAACAGCAACAGCCGAACAAGGTGCTCACCTCCCTAACTCCTGTGCTAACTCAAAACTGGCAAGAAGTGCCAAGCCTCTGCTTTGCCCTTTGCGCTGTGACACTGCACTTGCGGGAGCGGAACGTCTCAGGCAGGAGCTCCTGGAACTTCTCGAGGAACAGGCCCCACGTCTCAGGTTTCATGTCAGCCAGCTTGACGAAGCTCACACTTGTTGGGAGCATATCGTTTGCACTTCCCCAGTTACAAAGTTGAGAGCCACTACTGTTGCTGTTGCTCTTAGAAGTATTCACAGGATCCACAAACTTAGGACCAGCAGACACTTGACGTTGGGTTTTGTCTGTTAGATTGACACCCTTCAGTGAGGTCGACAGCTTCGAAATGTTAGCAAGCCACTTATTGACAGGTTTAGGGCAAGCTAACTTTCCAGCATCGCTATCTACCTCCTCAGTATCATCTTCCTCTTCTTCATCGGCTTCATCCAATTTGGACAGTTGGTTTCTGGAGTTTCTTCTTGTCTTAAATTCAAACTGGTGGGCTGATGGTTCTTTGAGCATTTCATGATCTTCGCTGTCAAGTTCAAATTGAGTTAAATCCTCCTCACATGAGTCATGTTCTGTGGAACTTTCTTCTTGCTCTGCTGCTAGCCTCCTTGCCTCCATGCAGACAAACTCTAGCTCACTTGGCTGATCTTCCATCCCAGTAAATTCCCTGCTCATCATCTCCCCAATCTCTGCAAGGCACAGACCAAATGCTGTGGCTTCTTTCAGAAATATGGTTGATAGTATTAGTACTCTAAGGCATGCTTCACGGATCATAGGCAACTCCATCCGCAGCATGTCAGCATCTTTCACTGGATCAAGATTTGCTATGTACTCGAGCTCATCCTCAGAGAATGGGACTGATGCCTGAGGCCAGTGGATCCATTCAAAATAAGGATCCTCCAAACACTCTGGAAGGCAGAGACCATGATCAATAGGAATAAGTTCAGTTTCATTCCCAAATTTTCCTGCTCCAGTTTGCTTCCTTACCAGAAGATTTCCAGCATGTCTATCAGTGTTGAAGATCCTGATGTCAAGAATACCAATCCTATGGACAGCAGAAACAGGAAAGCTTGAGGTGCCATAATCACTGGCATCACAATCATGAGGAATAAACTGCTGAAATGATGCAATCTTGCTAACAGCTTGAGTGCTACCATCAGGAATATTTTTGTTAGCACAGTTGGTGCCTTCATTCATATGAAACACAGGATGAGAAATCTTAACAAGTAGCGTCGGAGGGACATTAGCAGAGTTATTATGGTCCAGAAGGTAGGCAGCAACCTCTCTGAAGCCAGTCTCACCAATTCGAACTGATCTTTTGAGGCCTGGCTGCCCAAGGGATTTCCCTATGAAACCTTTTGGGTTGTTGGGTGCAAAAGGCTCCTCATCATTTGGCTTCACAAGTGCCACATTCTCACCTTTGCTGTTCTTGAAATAGTAGGCACCACCAAGCCCACTTTTGATAGGTACTGGATCCACACCTTTCCTGATTGCCCTAGCAACATCCTTCACGAGCTGTCTTGATCGAGAACAGCGGCTCGGGCAAACTAACAGTTCAATTGGACAGCCTTTATCCTTTTGCTGTTGGAAATCCTTGCCTCTAGGAGACAAGCATGGTGTGGAGGAACTTCGATGCATGAAAGTCTTGGTGAGAAGCAATGGGGAATCATTTCTAATGGTGCTGAGATCATTTTTCAGGACACGATCGCCTAATGTCAGTGACCTCTCATCAGTGGGAAAGTTTAGGGCCACCTGCAGCCTTCTTTTGACCGTGTGTGCATTATCACCGCGATCCAATTGAATAGCCAGGACACAACCATTGTCAGTTTGGACAAAAACACGTTTCCATCCACCAACCTTGGTTTCGCTTCTGCTTTTGGTAGGGTACTCACTGCTAAGAGCTCGGTCCAAGGCTGAGACTGCCATCTGTGTCTGCACCGGGCTCTCCAAGTTGCGAGGCATGGTGAAAACTGGAAGAGGAGCTGAGGCCAATGTACTGGAGGAAGTTGCCAGAATCCGGCCTTTCTTGCTCCTCTCTTGTTTCCTTCTGCACCCGCCGGATTCAGCAGACGAGTGAGAAAGAGAGATGTCACAGCACAAATCATCAGGCAACAACAAACATCTTGTACAACTTGCTAGAGAGCAGCACCGTAAGGTGAACACAGGCAGATAGCAGCAACCCTCCTACTGCAGGTAGCTGTTACTTATGAGACTGGACAAGCTTGCTTGTTGACTGTTAGATCCTGCAAGAACAGAAGGAATTCGAGGAGGTTATCATCATAATCCAAAGCGAGAAGAAACTAACAACTAGCAAGCATCAAAACGAGACAGGAATGATTCTACCCATGATATACAATCCACTCTAGCACCATTCCTGTTCTACATGGACTGTGAAGCAGAAGATAAGGAAGCTTCCTCGTGATACACTCAGGCAGTCATGCAATCAATAAACCCCAACACTTCACATGGTTAAAGTAAGCATCCACCACGTTTGTTAAGGAAAAGTTGACACACACAAGGTGTGGACTACCACTTTCCATATAATTGTTGACCATTAGGTGGTTTGTTAAACGTACATGTTGAAGCTATAATATAGAAGAAAGATACATCTTCTGCAGTTGTATCGTTTCAGATTCGAGCTGTCCCCTCTTCACTCTTCCTTCAAAACCAGTACAGCACCTATGCCGCTTACCCCGAACCTCTGTCAACTGATGAGATCCGGACATGCCACTAAATTCGTTCCACACGGCAACCAAAACAAACAACCTGCTAGGTGAATGCATCAGCCACATCATCGCATCTCATCTCAGAAGGGTTGGTCAAAACTGTAAGCAATTGTCAAAGGTGGTCCTTTTACTAGCTAAATCTACACAACGGCGGTAGCTCTGCACAGGCACAAACTCTGATCGACACAGATCCGCTTCTGCTAAAATCAGATGAAGCAGCAAACGCCTAATGGTATGGCGTCAAGAGGTAGAAGACTAGCACCAGAATGACTAAGCTACCATCGATTCAAGTTGTGAGCTTAATTAGTGAACGAAGCAAAATAACAAAAGGAAACAATTGTTCTGGAAGCTACTCGAAACGGAGCAGCGCTGCATCTAAGTGCACGGAAGCACAGTTATTTCCTGCTAAACATGCCACCTTTTGCTCTCCCGGTTACTAAAAACAAACAAACTAAAAATGGAAAGAAAAAATACACAGACTCGGCGGCGGAATTGGTGAGACGAACGCCAGCGGATCAACGGAAGTCGAGGAGGAGTCCCCACCCGTACCTGACCCAATGCCGAGCCCAGGGATTGGTGGGTTGCGCCGCCGGAGTCGCAGATCTGGCACTGGCGCCGCCGCCGCCGCCGCACTCCCCCACGAGGAGGCAGCACCACCAGTCCCTGTCCGACGGCCGGGCGCCGCGCGCGCCGCCAACGACTCTCGGCTGCTGGCACCACCGCCCCCCACCTCCCGGCGCCGCCCACTGGCCGGCCGCCGCTGCTCCCCAGCTCACTCTCACGCTTCTCCAATGGTTCTTGGCGTCTGTACTGTGTGTTCGTGCGCAGGAGGGAGGGAGTGATGCGGCTTCTCTCAAGTAGGGGGTGAGGGGTGGGTTAAGGAGGCGGGTTAAGAAATAACCATGGTTAGGGAGACGGGGGAGTTGGGCGTGAGGGCATTGGTCGAGGTAACGGCCGTCTCTGCTTTCTCATTTTGCATTTGCCACCATCTGAATTCCCTATAATTTGATTCAGGTCTCCGTAGTGCTCCAGCATTTTCTAGTGCTGGAAAAAAACTAGACCATCCAATTAGTAAGTTAGTAACTATCTAGGAGGAACCCTATATTTGCTTAAAGGAATGCGCTATGGAGCTTAAATGAGGAGGGTTGCCTAGTCCTACCTAGGGTTCTCACCCTTAATGGGAGTCTCTATCGTGCCTTATATTTCACAGGGCGAGAGTGTTACATGCAGCGTAACTCTGAAAGCTCCCTTGGCCAGCAAGGAAGCGCTAGGGTTTTGCATCCCTTTCATGTCGTTGGAGGTGTCTGGCACCGTCCCCACCCCTGGCAGTTGTGGCCGACAGCGCTGAACTGTCCCCGACACAACTTGGAGCTGATCGTTAGAGCTCGGAGAAAGTCATTGCATGTGTCTCACTAGAGTTCATCCTCTTCCATAGCATCCGGCATACGCCAAAGGGATGCGGGAGTGACCGGTAGAGCGAGGGGCAGCATGCACGTACATCCTCTTCCTCATGCAACGACGTGCACGTCCCCCTGCCACGTTGCGTCACCCGGGTGTGCCCCTAAATCGGCAGTGGCCGCTGACACGACCTCGCGAGCGCAAGGAGACAGACAGTTGGCCGACAGTTGGTGTCGGCATTCGGTTTTAACTGAATTATCTGGTCAGTTACATTTTTTCGCAGCTACTTCAAAGACTCACTGATACATTTTTTCGCAGCTACTTCAAAGACTCACTGATTTAGAGATCGATACTCTAATTTACCATTTATTCTGGGCCCATCTAAAATTAGTCTCCAAGCTTATTTCAAGTAAAAAAGCTAAACCCGGATTTTCTTCGGCTTTATTAAGCGAAGTCGTTTTGGTGTGGTTGGAGCTTTGTATAATAACACCATATATAACCCAAGAGAAAAGGAAGCATAGTGATGACGTGTAAATATCTAGTACGTGTATTTGTCTTTATTTTTGTACAGCGTGTCATGATCATCTGTCTATCTAAACATTACGTGTGAAAGATACGTACGGTTTCACTAGATGATATATATCAGTTAGGTTATGCTACTTCTCTTCGCTGATCGAACACGAAAGCACATGTCATGCTCGTGACACTGGGAGAGGGAGAAGGTTGGGATCCCGAGAAGGTTCACACCCCTGCAGCAGCGCTGCTCTATACACGCTGCTCTTTTTGGCTTGGATTGATCGATGTGTAGTGTAGCATTGTTTTGTTTGTGTACTCATCACGACAGGCTAGCGGAGCTAGCAGCGTGGGTTGGCTCCCAAAGCCAAAAACCAGGTTCCCTGCACACAGGAAGTCAGAACGTACTCTCTCGCCGGTGTCCCGGCGGCGTTTCAGCATGCATTTGGTGCTCCACGTCAAGCGTGTGCGTCCAACCCATTCCGGTTTCCTGATTGATCAATCAAAGGGATAAGAAGAACGAAGAGATAAGGCTCATGATGTGGTCTGGGGGTGTTTTTTCTCCTTTGGTACGTGTTCACGGCAGCAAATTGCGAGTGCAAACGTGCGTGCAATTGCAACGCTCCTGGCGTGTAGCTTCTTTTCTGTTGGATTGTTTCGCCTTTAAACTCTCCTTTCTTGCCGTGAATCGCTGCAGATGTTAGCTTCAGTTTTGTTTGTGATGTGTCCTTCTGATTACCTTTTTTTTTTTTTGCGGCTTTATATTTGCTGCCTAGAGCGTGTGCGTATGTGTGTAATTCGCTCAGGTCATGAGCAAACGATGTTCTCGATATTTGTATGCACGTATGCATGCCAAATGGTAGCCAGCACACTTTGGAGAGCAAAGTTGGCTGGCGGCCGGGCATCATATACTATACATACTTCCTGCACTTTCCGCACAGGCATGCATGCAAAATTGCAAAGTAATACTAGACCAGCCGTCCCAAAGCTTCTTAATTTGTTCATTCTCATATCTACAGTGCCTGGTGCCTGCACCTTGTAGCGCGACAGCGCTACACAAGAGTAAATAATGTAGCCTGACGACGACGCGACGGCGGCCCTAGGCAGGCTCTCCGGCGTTGCCAAATGCTGCCGTCGAGTCCAGCGCGCGGCGGCCTTCTAGACTACTAAGGAGCCGAGGAAAATAAAGATGCAAAAGCGCACGCTAGAAAACGACGTGGCCAATCGAGTTGCGGCCGGGGATCCATCGACGGCGACGTGCAACGGTGTCGGAAGGAGCATGGAATGCAAGAACCTCCGGCTGGCCGGCCGGCCGGACGAGTCTCGCTAGCTCCGTCGCTTTATTTTATTTTCCAGCTCAGACTGACAACGATCGGTCCATCGCTTTCGTGCCATTGCCATCTTTTTTTCTTTGCTCTACCAATGACCAAGTGATTGCTACGTACTCCTATATAGAGTGTATGCTTCTTCCATGTAGAGCCAACTACGACGCTACGCGCACAGAGAAATTGCACAATCAAGACTCCCTCGATTCCAAATTATAATCATTTTGAATTTTTACTTGTATTTTTATATGTATCTAGATGTATCATATATTCATATACATAGCAAATTTTATGAAATAAAAGTCAAAATGGCTTGTAATTAGAAAAACAGAGGGAGTACCGTTTCAAAAAAGAAAAAGAGAGGGAGTAATAATTAACATGACTTGATTGTTACTAATTGTTGTACAATTGAAGACACCATCTACATAGGAGAATAAGATACTACAACAAAAAATAAATTATTTCTACATAACCAAAGCGACCAACAAGTAGCTATCACTCTAGCAGAATGTTCTAGACCCTCTGATGTTGTATTATACGTTGACAATCGTATGCATGTATAGCCGCAACAATAATCGCCATGTGCCTATATATTGTTTTCTTTTATTTCCATTCCATCTCTACCTAGTATCAGCCCACAGGATTTCAACAACTTCTGAACAATTTTTCCCAACGTGACGACAATGGTGCGAGGGAGACTGCAGCAGATTTCTGAAACTCCGTGGGTGTTCGATGAAAATCCAGTGGGCTGGATCTGGATCCCCTCCGACAGAGACTCCCATATCGATCCCTGGTTTTGGCTAATTCTATTTTTTATATTATCAGGAGCCGTAGCGTACGTGGTCAGATTCGTCTCATGAACAAGAACCAGAGGGACCATGCATGCATCAGCCGTTTAATTTCTCTCTCGATGTCTATATGCAGGTGAACACAAATGGGGAGAGATGCAATTCATCATGCATGGTTGCACTTTGCTGTCGTGGTGGTTGAGGAGGCAATTAACCGCTAGCTGATGCGGAAGGACTATATATGCTGGCTGCCTGACGTGTCAGTGTCACTGTGGTCGCTGGCACAATTATCCAGTCCACGTCAGCGGAAAAGTGCACGGCCGAGGCATGCGCATGCAGGCTCACTTTGGATTTGGTTTGCAACGTAACCACGTTGTCCCACTTGATCGCATCATCAGCTGACAGCTGTGTCGTCTGCATGACTAAACAACAGTGAAAGTGCATCCCTGAATGAATAAAAAGAGAAAAAGGAAACAGTAAAAGCGCAGTGGATAGATGAACGTCATGGCATCTACTCCGAGCCGAATCTGCTTATGCGCTCACAGCTCACTGTATACGAAAGAGCGGAAAGGCTAAACAACATGTGTCACATTTGCATGCTCTTCAAATTCGTGGTGTCATTCTGTGAATGGATCCTTCAAAATAAATAGCATATGCATATGTATTAGTGCTAATGTTCATTTTCTTTGACATGGTTTATCATGGAGTGGATTCACACCACCTGCCGCGCGTATGCATGCAGGTGGTTGTAGTTGTAATAATAAAGATAAGTACTAAAATCTACACATAAATTTGTGCCCCTTATTGTTTTGTCACAACCGGATTATGTGGTTAACAAACCATTGTTTCAAAAGCATTATCAAAATTGAATTAAATTTGTTCCTACACATATGGAAAAGCAAACCATCATTGCTTGTAACAATAGTTTCAAATTGTATTTACAAACATCATTGAAATGTACCTAACTAATACTCCATCCATTCAAAATTACAAGTCATCCCGAGTAATAGTTTATCTGATGTATCTAAACATAGCCTTTATCTAGATATATGCCAAAAGCAATGTACCTCAAAAAACTAGAACAACTTCTAATTTAGAAAGAAGGGGGTACTACATTGAAGCTTGGCATGACATTGTTCAATAGGTTGAATTGACCATCCTATGACTCAAGCGCTCCGCTCAAATTGTATCTTCATCCTGAACAAAAGCATTGACATTGGCATATGCATCAATATTTCATATCATCACAATTAGTGAACTATGGATCATAGACATGGCCCCTAAAAAAAAGATCATAGACATGGGATAATTAATTTTTAGCAGTAAGATAAACTAAAATTTGAGGCGTTCACAACAGCACAACATGGACAAATCATTCATAATTTAAGCTATAATGAAATTTTGAGAATTTTAGGTGGTAACAACAGAAACACATTAACAATTATGAATAACCTAAGGTGTCATGAAATTTGAGCTGTTGACAAAAACTAATATAGTCACAATGATTCAAAATTTGTGAAATACACACAAATAAAGAAAAAAAAACAGGCACAACTTATCTAGAAGGATTGGTGATGTTGTACGTTTGGGGGGGTGGTGGTTAGCGGCCGAAGAAGAAAGCCAAGGCTGACCAAACCGCCTACTTCACCGTTGATTGGCCCAGCCCAAGCCCATCTGACACTTGTTAGAGACTGGCCCATACTCAGATAAATAAATTGGGTAACAGCGCGGGTGTGCGCATTCAAACATTCAAACAACACTAGGAACTTGTCTAAACAATCTGTAAGATTAACTAGCGTGACATGCTTGGCTTTTTTCTCATCCCCCACTTGCCGGTGAAAACGCGTGATCACGTCAACAGGTCACGTTCTACTACAGTACTACTAGGCCAATGACTAAAACCGCACTCTGCTTCCGCGAGACACTGAACCCCTGCGGAACCACTTGGGCCTTAGCTGTTTGGTACAAATGTAGAAGATTATTGTTTCATTATGTAGTTTTGCCATTACTTCTGTTTCTGAATTAGCAAAAAGATATACGGCTTGTTGGGGAATCTGGAAGGTAAGAAACAGCATCATCTTTGATAATGAGCAAAGAAGCTTGTCGAGATGGAAAACAGTTTTCATGCAAGAGCTGGGCCTGGTTTGCATCAAGGCCAAAACGGCAAAGAAAGCTTTACTATCCGGATGGAAGGATCAAGTCTTCTCCTAGTTTTATTTTCCTTTTGGACCTTGAAGGTCTTGTATTTGTTTCAGTTTTCTGTTTTCTGTATTCTGTCCCCTGCCCCCTTTTTCCTTCAGTCTCTCTGCTCCCTCCTCTCTCTAGTTGCTAAGTTCTCCTTAGCTGTTAGCGCTGCTGTTTTCCTTTTTTCTTTTAGCTTTCCGAGTAGCTTTGTACTTGTAACTTTCCTTACTTTTTCAGAAATACAAAAAGAGTAGACAAGGAGTCCTGTCGATTTCATCAAAAAAAGATATACGGCTTAGTTTCTTTACCCACTAAAATTATGTAATGCTGTCCACTTTTGAAACGGTGAAAATAGATTTTCAGTAGTCCTAAAGCCGCAGTGCTGAATTTCTAAGTATTGCCGTATGAGAGTATTATTATAATTAAAAAAGAAAGAAAAAAGATTCCACGTTTCCAGACCCTGCATTCCAGAGCATATTGGATACGACAATTGGCAAGTGATAACTGAACAGCTGACAAAGCTGCGAATGGTGAAATAAAAGTACGTTTGCAATGGACAGTAACAAGGAAATGCCAACGGACACATGCAAACTGATAAAACGCTCTGGCGTTGTTTTTGCCCAGCCCACATGGAGAAATCATCAACACCGACAGTAACACATTTACCAATGTTTGCCCCATAGATCACGAACTCAGAGGTTAATTAACAAGTACCCTCCATGCAGGAATTCAACGTACTAATCACATTATAAAAACTGCAAGTGGTAGAAACATTCTGCACAATTTTACATATATAATACAGGTTGTATCGATACAATAAAAAGTGTATACATCTTTCAACATGATTGCCAAAATTTCGCCGGTGGGGACAATGGGGGCGGCTATCAAGAACAACTGCTATGTTACACAAGGCAAGGCAAGGCAAGACCGGATGCAGGAACCCAGCCGCATCTCAGCTCTCTCTTAAGTTACATTCTTCTTAGCGGTAATTCTATCACCATCATCTATACAAGTCCATCTCTTTTTCTTATTTGGGAATGAACAAATCCCCCCACTCCATTCTATAATGTGTATTTACCAACTACATCCAACACCCCCCTTTTCTCCCTCCCTTACTCAAGTTTACAGATTGGCCTCATCTATGACTCGACAGAAGCCGAGTCGCCTTTCCTGGCTCCAAAATATTTGCTTTTGGGTTCAGTTGTGTTTGAGAAAGAATTGTATAATGTGAATATGGTATATAGACATGAAAGGATATCATGAGGTTTGCAAAAAATCACGATCCTGAAGGCATTCTTGGGGATTGGCATAGAAATAGTCCTCTTCCTTGGGTCTGTCAGGAATTACCATCCTCTTGGAAGCTGATCCCATCCGCTTTGCATGGGCAACCTTGATCAGTGAAGAGAACTCATCCCATCGCAGAGAACCATTTGTGTACCGGTCCACTAGCTCAACAATGAGTTTTCGGTCTAACAAGACCGTCTTCTTGTAACCCATGAATCTAGAAACAGAAAATGAAATAATACAAGTAATTACTACAAATGTCCACAGCTTTGCAGAATATATACTAGAAAGCATGATGAAATTAAGAAATATCCCTATAGCTATCAGTACAGAATTACAAGCAATTAACATGCTATTTAGAAAATGCAAAAATAAGATGTCTAATCTCTAGTCACTAATAAACCTCCATGAACATATTGCCAGATTTCAACTTCGGAAAAGGAAAGATAAATTTCCAAGGTTTCTATGCTGTCTCAAAACTCAATTATACAATTCTTGAAGCTAAAACTGTTAGTAATTAAGAATTGATGGTATTGAACACAAGATCATCAATGTGCTTTAAAACTTTAACAGTATCTTTTTTTCAGGACATCAATCATGAAGCACTCAGAAGAAAGAATTACGTTAATATGATTAGCATGCCTGGTATGTTGAAACTGCATTGTTGATATGCATAATATAAACTGTGTAACAAAGTAGAATAGTGCAAACCTCCGATGGCCCTCAACAACTTTAGCCATATTGCCATCATATGTTGGAACAAATATATCACTTTCCAAAGATACTAAGTAATCCAGTGCTGCCATTTGTGACGAATGATTCTGGAAGAACATCAGATCAGAAGGTTCCAAAAGTGTCTCCTTCCTCACCTACAGATAATGGTTATAGCAAGACATCAGCAATGAGAAAAGGAGGGATGGAGGAGTACTGTATAACAAGTACTATACAATAGATGCATAATATATTTGTGCACACACCACATTCGGGTATGCTGAAGTTAGAGCAGCCATCCTGCGCTTTCCACCGTATATTTCCCCAGCAGCAATGTATATCTGCATACTTCTATCGATGTCAAGTGCTCTGAGGACAAGAGCAGTCTCCTCAGGTGTCAATGGGCAAAGGCCATCTTTTCTTTTCAAGTCTGAGTCAATCACTTTTTCTTTCCACCATGGATAAGCATACCTGAAGCCAAAAGTAGTTTGGAGCATGTCCAGTCAACAGAAGTACAAATACAAAATAGTCAAAATTTCACTACATGTTAAAGGTAGGATTCCAAAATTTCACCTCATTCTTGTGAGTTCTTCTGCCTCTTCAGTACTGCAACCTTGTGTACAGCCAGAAAAAGCCAGCATATCCATTTCATAACGTAAATGAAGTACCAAGAAAGGTCCATTTTGACGAAGAATTCTAATTACTCTCTTGCCCAACTCTTCAATTTGTGGGGTAAATCTGAGGGAGGCATAATTTACTCGGCATCTCAGTTTCTGAATCTCCATTGGTAAACCATTGTTTGCTAGCCTGGCATCAGTTCGATTCAGATGGACAACCTTGTACTTACGAATCAAAGGAAGAATCTGATTCAAAATAACCAAGTGTCAGATTATACAATAAATTCTGCAATGTTTTGATTCTGATTCAAAATAACCAGTTCGATTCTGATTCAAACTAAAGTCTTGGCATAAAATATGGTGCTGCTTACCTGATTTTGATAGTAGGAGATATCAGACCAACTAATTGGAGGCATGGAATGAAACATTCCAAGTTCAACTCTTCTCTTTACCCTTGGGGGTAATTCTCTCAGAATGCGAACTTCACCTCGTAATGAGGTTATAAAGTGCTCGACATCAAATATATCTTGGAACTCACTGCAGGATAGAATGGACTGCTGCAGTTAGCTTCTCTTACATAAACACAAGTCTCAGTAATAGTTTTAAAAGGCAATTTGAAGTCGCCAAACAGCACCTTGGATCATTCCAAAACGAAGTCTTATCCAACTCTGGCACAACTAAAGTGACATTCAAATATCTTGCAATTACAACCATGTCACATATCTGATAAAAAAAAGTAGGGAAGGCCAGAAGCCAGTGCTAAGAGTCAGAGGTTGTAAGGAAAACTGATGAATCAATACAAATAAGCATTTTTGTATTGCTTACTGCAGCTCGCATTTGGTTAAGCCCACCATTGCACGAAACCATCAAGTAACCATTGTTCCTATATATTCCTGGAAGGCATTGGCAACAAAACATGAGCAAAAGGAAACACTAGAACATGCACAACATGTTTCACTAATTAGAACCATAGCTATAATACTGTTGTGCATTGAGTACTTGAATAGCAACATGAAAATTCTGGCCACACTTTTGCAGAAAGACATTCAGTTCATGGAAATGCAGTGTGCAATATAATGTCGTATAACAGCCAAGGTATTTCTTGACAGGTGCAATTGGTTTGGCTCCTATAGTCCTCTGTTTGAGCTGAAATGTGTTCTATGAGCTAAGTTACCGCCTAATTGACAAAATCAAGTGCTGTTTCACCGAAGGCAGTTACAGTTACTAGAAAAAGCCCCATGATGCAGCTACCCAAGAGCTGCCGAGAAGCCTATGAAAACATGGCCCACCTAAAAGTATGCATGAAAACACAGAAACGCAAATATCATGATCAGAATACTGTTATCCTACCGACCAAAAGAAGATACTACTGCAATTCCCAATAGTACGCTAAAAATGCAATGTGAACGTCGTGCACGACCTGACGTGAAATTTTATACCAATATATACTGTTCGGGTAACGCGGAAACAATGAGAGCATGATTGCGTAATCAAATGCTGCAGAAAGCACCACACACGCATACGCACAGGTGACATTAGCACAGAACGAACGAAATCAGCGTGACGCCCAGCATGACGCGGGGGGCTTTGCTTGCCAATCGGAGCACACGAAAACGACGCAAATCTTCACCAATCACAGGTCGTTGTCATGCGCGACCGAGGAAATGTACGCGGGAGAGCTTTGGAGGGATCTACCACGGTGCGATGCAGGCGGGGTGTCGATGTCCAGCTGGGAACCGCGTCGTGATTGTCCCGGCGGAACGGAAACAGACAGCCGGGCGGAACAGGGCATCCAGAGGAAAGCGAGCAAGCAACCAGACTAGCAGAGAAATGAACTCACTTTTGGGCGGCAGCGGCAGCGGCAGAGGAAGAGGAAGAGGCCTCGGTCGCGCGGCGGCGGCGGCGGCCAACTCGTCGCGCGGCGTGAGGCAGGACGGCCAGCCCTTGAGCACTCGCGGGCCCCAGGTGTCCCCGACGGCGGTGAGCTGCACGACGCAGGTCCAGAGCAGCACCGTGGTGGTGGCGCGCACGAGCCAGAGCTTCATCCGCGACCGCGCGGCGGACGAGGGAGGGAACCTGCTGCCGA
This sequence comes from Themeda triandra, assembly GCA_018135685.1. Taxonomy (NCBI): domain Eukaryota; kingdom Viridiplantae; phylum Streptophyta; class Magnoliopsida; order Poales; family Poaceae; genus Themeda; species Themeda triandra. The sequence continues at coordinate 667,622 of JAENPR010000218.1, read as the reverse complement.
GCTTGTCGCCGCCGCCGATAGTCGCGGCGGCCGCCTTACCCCCTGACGCCACCTTCCACCCCATGGACCATGGACCAACGGGCGGAAGCGGAGCGGGAGGCGCCTGCTACCGACGGCGCCGGGCGGCCGGGAGCGAGCGTGGCGTCCGAACCGAAGCAAGGTGGTGGGGGAGCGAGGCTCGTCCCGTCCCCGGATTCAATCGGCGGCTGCCTCGTTGCCGCACGAGCGCGGCCAATGCAGCTACGAGCACGGCCTCCTCCCGCTTGATTCCTTGCTCCAGCAACAGCACCGCCCGCAGACTTGGCGAGCTTGCAAGGAGCCGAGCACGTCCGTCACCGGCGCCCGGGCGGCCGGCCGCCCTCTCGCTCAGGCTGGCACCGCGCCTCCTCGGAATCCGCCGTGCCTGCCTGCTGCCCAGTGCTCCGCTCCCTGGACCGGGCAGCGAAACCGGCGGTCGGTCGCAGCTGCAGCCGCGCGGAGGCGAGCGCAGGGCGCCGGAGAGGACGGCGGCGTGGATCTCGGGGCCAGGGGCCAGCGCAAGCGCAGCGAGAAGGGAAGGGAGAGGGAGGGAAGGAAGGTGGAGCGATTTGTGGGGACGCCTAGTTATTTTTGGGCGTCGGTGCCTCGCCTTGTCTTGCCAATGCCAATGCCCTGCCCGGTGCAAACGGGGGACGTGGAGGGCTGGGAACCGGGATGGACGGGGCGTGGAAAGCCATGAGGGGTGGACGGCTCGGATTCGCCGGCAGGGGTGGTTGGGGAGGTGGAGTATGGACGGCACATGACAGTAGTATGGCACGTTGGCGATGTGGGACGGAGATGGAGTGGGATGTGGGACGCTGCCACCCGTGACGACGACGCTGCCTGCCGGCGGCCGGCGCCGAGTTTTTTAGTTTTAACCGGCGACGGCGAGACGACACGGACAGCCCCGCGCCACATTGCGACTTGCCCTGGGGTTATTACTGTAGATTCTCGGTTATACAGCTCTAGGGTTGCCTGCTGGCGCAGCACATCATGGAAATTCTACAATTGACCGCGTGCATAGGCCATAGGGTCGTGTTGTTTTCTCAGTCACGGAATTTTTCCTCGCGTTGGGTCGTGTTCGATTCTCATACTTCGTCATACAGAATATTATTTCAATCTTTCTTTAGCTATGTGTTCACAGTCAACCCGGTGGAAAAGAAAAAAAAAAACATTTTCCCATTTCCAATTGGTATGAACTGGACACCACAACGGCCACGGTATCCTTGCGTTTGGTCTAAAATATATATCCCGTGATTTCAACGTCTGGGGTTTCTTGTAGCAGCAGTAGATTTCATCACTTGGATGGAAAGCCTAGCTTGATCCTTGGTCCAGAAACTTCATTTGGAATAGAATGCATGAATATTTATTTTGATACATGGGAGCAATTTGCTTATGTGGTACGTAGGCAATGTACGGACTTGTCAATAGCAAGAAGCGCTTATGCCAACTTTAAATTTGATTTCAAGATATTTCAGAAAGCGACAGGGCATGTCTTCTCTTCAATTCTTCATTACATCGTGGGATCACATATTGTATCAAGTAGCATTCTTACTGCATTATAAAATAATACAGTACGTTCATTTACACAAGAAGTGATTATTTATATGCCATCTGAAGGTAGCTACTAGCTAGCTGCGAGTAGCTTATTATATACATAGTAGTATGCACATAAAATTCCACAGTTAATATGAGTAATTTCGATATTGCAGCCCCTGCGTCCCTGCCCTGCTCTCAGCATGGCCAACGGCACGGCCCTTTCGCCTTTTTCCACGCTTCACATGCACGCGCCCGCGTCGGCCGGCCGGCTGGTGCCGCCGCGGTGCTTCACGGACAAGGCAGTCAGTCCACACCACCCACATTCTAATTTAAAGAATGTAATCAAAAAGAAAAATATTTGTTTTATAAAAAAGCAACGTGACAGATCATTGCGTGCCAAAGATCGTGTGTACCGAACAAACCACCAGTGGACAGAGTAGCCTCCTCCTCTGTTGTTAACAAATGTGACGATCGAGCGAGGAGCTAGCACTAGCGCCTGATGCCGGCCGGCCGGCCGGCCGGCCCCCTCATGCATGATGTTACTAATCATTTCCGCTCAAGTAGAGTCGTCACACGCATGTTACCTGATGGAGACACGAATGTTCTTTTGAGAATATTGTTGTTGGTTGATTGCTCTCTTTTAAACATTTTTGCAAGATACGTACTATATATACACTGGGATATGTAATTATTAGTTTATTTAAGGTGCATGTTCTTGTCTAGTCTTCTAGAACTAGAAGGAATACGCCTTCGCTAAACTCTCTGGAATCGGTTAGACCGCCGAGTTTAGCTTGGAAGTGCATCTGTGCATGTGCATTTGTGGAAGATTGCTAGGTACGACTATATATATATTATCTGGCACAACAAGAATAAGGTGACCGTTGGAGAAATTAAACTAGCATTTAGATTTTGCAATATGTTCATGACTACTATTCCAAACTAGCATTTGGATTTTTATTTGGAAAATGTTTGTGACTATTGCAAACTATCAATGGGTGAATTAACTATCTATTATCTAAAAAAACTTTGAACATCGAGAGATGCATATATATATGTTTATGACTATTGGAATTCGATGGATGAAAACTCGTCACTAGATTTTGTCATCACGGAAAAAATTAACAGTTTGTGGTTTCGGTTCATCTTATTAAGATAATGCAGGGCTAAATAAAAACAAAAGTATGTACAAGTAAATATGCATGCTTACTTAACAACAAAAACGGAAGTGGGGACCAGGATGCTCACCAAGGAAAGAATCAGGCATGCACACACGATGTGCGTGTGTAGCTGAAGTATAATCATCGCCTTTGGTCCTCTGTTTTTCGTTCCCTTCTTGCTCGTGGTCCATATTTGTATACTGGCTGGCGTGAGGGTTTTTTTTACCGCCTGGTAAACCGCGGTTTACCACGGTAACCGGACTTACCGGACCGGTCCGGTTCCGGTTCGGACCGGTTCGGTAAGTCCTAAATTCAAATTTCAACCTTAAAAAAAATGCTAAAAAAATTCCTAAAAATAGTTCATGATTTATAGAACCCAATGGTGTCAAAATTATTCAAATTTGAGTTCGTTTAGTATTTATTTAGACGTTTAGAAGTTTGAAAAAAAAAAGAAAAAGAAAAAATGCACAAAATGCCCGTTAAGGCCCATTAAATCATGAAGGTCAAAAAAACATACTAAACACACTCAAATTTGAGTAATTTTGACATCATTGGATTCTAAAATCATGAAGTATTTTTAGAAATTTTTTAGCATTTTTTTAAAAAAATAAATTTAAATTTTGAAAAAACCGCTCAAACCGAGCGGTAAACCGCTCAAACCGGGCGATTACCACTCCAAACCGGGCGGTAAACCGGAGCCGAACCGAACAACAGCGAGGTTTGAATTCGAATTTGCATTCATCCGGCTACCGACCGGTTACCGGTAAACCGTTACCGGACCCCGGCGGTTACCGGAAACCGGTCGGTAAAAAAAAAAACCTGACTGGCGTTCCGTTTATTCTCGTGTGTGAAAGAGAAATGACGAGTACATACATACATGTATGTACCGGCCTGTTTGGTCCCACCAAACATCCATGTATGCATGCCAAAAGAGCAGACGATCAATCTACCTTTTCAGACACTTTTCTGGCTTGCGGCATCATATATACGTCTCGCCAACCGGCTTTTTTTTTTACATCTCTGGCCGTAAAACAAGTTTTTAAGCAACCGTTTGCAAATGCGCAATCCGTAAATGTCGTTAGTGCCTAGGGATACGGGTACCTCTTCGACCCAACTCCTTGCGTGTGGGCATGTGGCTACAAAGTGCTATACGTGCTCACCAACAATAATATGTGTATAGTGCGTTGCTCCAAGTGTCCATAGTACGCAGCAGCGCAGCTAGTGCATCGTCGGTCGATCATGATAGGTGCTGCACTTCTTTTTTCTTTGTGCGTGCTGTTATATAGGCATCATGATGCATGCATGATGGTTGGTGTAGACAGACACACCCCAACAACTGATCTTGCTTTAGACTAGCTAGCCACACCGCCACATAGTGTGTGCATCTATGTCCAAAACCAAGTGTAGAAACTTGGCATCGATCGAGACAAGCTGCCAATGGGCAGGCATCGCGTAAGTCCACTACATAGAAAAAGCGCAACAACATTGCCAGACTCAGCATCGACGTGCCTCAATGCTGAGAAAGTTTGTTTTAACATCAGCAACTGCAACGTGCAAACTTTTTTTTTATATAAGGACCTTTCCCCATTTTCATTATCACTAACGGAAATACATTATATAGAGTTTATTAAAAAGAAGCAAAGCACACTAGCAGAGAACGGACTTTCGAACCTCGGCTTTAGCCCCGGCCATTTTTTGGCCCGGGACAAAAGGGTGATTTAGTCCCGGTTGAGGACACCAACCGGGACTAAATCCCCTCCTAACGGCTCGCCAACGGCTTTTGCAGGCTGGTGGCAGAGACCGGGAAGGTTAGTCCCGGTTGGTGGCTCCAACCGGGACTAAAGGTACCCTCTCTAATCCCGGTTGGTGTTATAAACCTGGAGAAAAGGTCATGCAACCTTTAGTCCCGGTTAGTATTATCAACTGGGACTAAAGGGTGACCTTTTAGTCTCGGTTGGCGTTACGAAGTGGGACTAAAGATCTTTCACCCGGGACTAAAGGTCCTCTGTGGGTCAATTTAAAAGGACAGTGTACAGGACTCTGTCACATGTGGTGTGCAGCTGAGTTGGTAAAGGAATCTACGCGCGAGGCAAGGGGTCTTGGGTTCGAATCTCACGCAGAGCAAGGAAGGTCTATTGGATTTCATTATTTTCTCGTTCCAAGGATGGCCTTTAGCCCCGGTTGCGGGAACCGAGAATAAAGGCTAGACCTTTAGTCCCGCTTGGGCAATCCCGGTTGGGTAACCGGGAATAAATGGGGGTTGGGAACCGGGACAAGAAGCCGTTTCTCTACCAGTGGCACAAGACCAGGTTAGATAATATTAGGACAAAACCCCATAAAAGCTAAGAGCTGACACTCACACACTTCTTGGCGAGCTAAGTTCTCATAAACAAGATAAAACGCCTCACGAGAGAGAGAGAGAGAGAGAGAGAGAGAGAGAGAGAGAGAGAGAGAGCGAGGGGAGGGGGAGGGGGCAATCTAGGACTTGCAAAGAAGTGCATAGAACAACAAGCCAAAAGAGCATCCATGATCTTCAGGCCACCACATCCGCGCATCTTCCATGGTCTTCTCAATCTTGGTCTTGATCCGGAGCTTCCAGCAGCTAGAGATGTACCTTCTTCTTCTTCTTTGGCTGCCAGTGTTGTCGCAATGGCTAACATCGCATTCATATCTTCCATAATAGCTTCCTTGTCACCATCAAGAAAAAACCCATTAGTGAGCATGCAAAACAAACAATACTTGTAGGGTCTATCACAACTTTTCCTTCAAAACAGATCGCATTACACGTTTTCCATAATACCCAACAAATGGCTGCTATGCCAAGGGTATGGAATTTCAGTCCTGATGCGAGACACCGCTCACACCATCTCCAACTTTGGTGAATGCTCCTTGGCACATTGTTTGCAACATGCAAACTGATGCTTCGAGCTTCTATGTCCTACCTCAAGCATCGATATTTTGCAACCCCGTGGGTAGTCCTAGTAAGTTCCACTTCCGCATACCAATAAAATCAAATCGAATATAAAACCGTCACAGTAGCAGCCGGAAGTGTTCAATTTTAGTATTCTTTTCTAGCTGCCCTGAAGTTGACGAAATTCATAATATTTCGTAAAATATTAAGAGATAACACTTTTTTTTTAGATAAAGGATATATTCATACCCGGCTTCATCTACCAAAAGGTAGAATCAGGCCAATTATTACAACTGAGAACAAAAATAAAGAACTGACGGAAAAAATACATCTCCAACATTGAAGACGCCTGATAATTCCTGGCAACGGCACTAAGCATCTAGTATAAGCGCAGAGGAGCCACCATGATGCTGGCACCAGATAACAAGCAATGATCTTCCAAAAACGACGTCTCCAAAGAGAAAATGACATCTAAGACGCCATCGTCGCCCACCAAAGGCTGGTGTAAGGTTTTCACCCGGAGAGATCTTCAAGAGCGACGCCTCCATCGAGGAATGTGGCACCCGCAGGCGTCACCGTCGTCGAAACACGGTAGCAATCCCAGCGCCCACCAAAAGCCGTACCGTTACGCCATCGATCCGGAAACTAGGCGCTTGTAACATCCTGGATGTTAATCATTCATTAACTCTGCAAATAATGAGCATAATCATATCACTAGCATCTAATCGTCATCTTGACATGATTGCTTGATGTTTGTCTGCACTCTGTTTGACTTAGTTTATAAGTATGATTGTTGGATTGAACTAGAAGTAGTAGCTACGTTGCTTATCTCGAGTCGGACCTTAATAATGTTCGAAGAGGAGAGTATTTCGAGAAAACTTTATATTTTGACTTTTTCATGAAAATGCCTAGAAGGTGCTCAAAACGAGTCACGAATGTCGCTAGGTTTAACGACGTCGGTCGATTGGCATGCCGCGTTCTCCGATTTCTGTGAAACAACTTTAGTTGGCCCAAATAGGAAAAACATAGCTAACCCATTGGGGCACAGCATGCCAAAAGTTGGGATCAATTTGATCGAGTTTAACCATCCAATTGCAAGAAAACCCGAGTCTAGGTCAACCGTTATTAGTATGTTGACATTGCCATGTTGGCAACCAATTACCCGCTAAACCGTAGCTCTAATGACCGACGTGTCTAAATAAAAAATGACCAGTGACGCATGGGCTTTAATTCTTCTTTTGGGCCCATGACCTAATTCGGCCTGGAAGTGGCCCAAAACCACCTCCCACCGAACCCACCGACACGCGTGCCACCTGTTCGACGAATTGACGACGTGGATGGTCTGCATGTTCGCCACCACCGGGACGCGCATCGCGCTCGCCTTGCCACCGCTGCCACGTGCCTCACCCTCTGCTGCGTTGCCGACCAGGCCGAGGGGGACAGCGCCTCCCACTCCCTCACTCCTCTCTCCCTCGCCTCCATCCCTTGCTCCCCCTCCGCCCACCGACGCCGCCACCGCGGGCGATTCCGCCATGGCCGCCGCAAAGCTCCGCCTCCACCGCATCACCGCACGCCCGCACACGGGCAGCAGCCCGCTCTTGCCTCCCCTCCGCGTAGAGCCGAGCCAGGCAGCCGCCTCGCTCCTAGGTTGGGCCAATCGACCGAATCCGCCGCCGCCATTCGCGCCGCGGTCCAGAGCTCCCATGCCGCCGCGGGAACGGCCGCCGCCCTAGCCGCGTCGCCGAGCCCCGCGATGGCAGGCCCGAGCACCGCGTCGCCTTCGCCGCCCGCGTCGCACCCACGCGCCCTTCTTTGCCTTTGCCGGTGCTCCGAGCGGTCACCGCCGGAGCCGCGCCTCATGGGCGCCGCCGACCGTGCGGCGAGAGAGCCACGGCCATCGCAAGCCGCTTCAAGGGTCCCGGCGAATGCGCCTTGGCTCCCCGTGGGTCCGCTGCCAAGGCCACGCCGCGGCGAGCCGCCGACCGGCCGGCCCTGGCCCTCTCGTTGCCCACGCTCGCGGGGACCACGTGACTAGAATAGGACAAAGGTAAAGGTCCCCGGTGCAAAACGCCGGTGAGAGAAAAGTACGCATAGGGGCTTAGTTAATTTCTGGATAGTTTAGGGGCTTTTGTGCAAATGGTTTGTCTTATTCGGGATAAAGAAAATGATTTCCAGAAATCCTTTTAAACCTTTAGAATTTCATATAGGGAGCTAGGGTTGTCCAAATCCGATGATTTAAGTTCCTAGATTTATTTTATGAGGTGCCCTATGCATAGAAAATATGACAAGCTCTGTTTGTGATACTTTTGTATTGAGTTTAGAATTAATTATTGAAATGCTAGTAATCTTTAGAAATGCCTAGTAAATCATAGGATGCTCTGAAAAATGTGGTTCTTGTTTTGTTAGCCTTGTATTGCCATTCCCTGTCTATGATAAATGTATCATGCATGCTTGCTGTGGAAAAATAAAGAGTTGTAGTTCAAGTGCCATTTGTTGCCTATGTCGAAGATAATTCATAAAGTAATTGTATAGATGGAATTGGAGGTTGATACTTTTTGTGGGCTACTTATATGCCACAATGTAGCTTTGCATGTGCTTAGATTCATGATAGGAGCAAGTTGGTAGTACAAAGTATTTTCAGGTCCAACTTTATGTGCTGCCATGTCATTTTTGTATAGGCCAGTAGGATCATCCAATTGGGGTGAAACTTAAATGGTGCACTGGCATTGCCATGTGTTATCTACTGTAATTTTCATAGGATTTTATGATGTGTCTAGATATGGGTTGCTGTTCAACCCATAGGTGGTTAATTTAGAGTCGATTCCAAGATGCCATGCCTAACCTAATGATAGGATGGTATTCTGGGGAACATGTCTTTACATGATTGGTTTGTAATTAGTATATGAGTCTACTGTTGAAATTTGGTGGTCATTGGATGATTAGTTTAGTAACTATGGCTCTTACAATTTGGCTAGAAAGGCTGTTTAGTTGCTGATTGGTCAGAACCAGTCCTGATGTTATCTATTTTAGGACCAGTTAAGTTAGGAATCATGTCTTGGTGTCTTGAGATGATTGATGGGCAATTTGATAAGCTTTCTAGATTGTCCTCATTCATATTCATAGGGTGTATAGAACTCTAGTTATGATTTTATTAGTGGACTGCCAATTATATACCTATAATTGGTAGGGAAGCTCGATTGTGTGATGTTGTGCATAGAACTTGATGATGATGAATGGTAGTGATTAGGCTATGTATGATTGATTGTTACTTAATATGTGTCTTGATGATTGAGTTATGATGATTGTGACTAAGTATAGGTCTTTGGCTTTACTGGCTTGTTTGCTAGTGATAAGTGTAGTAGATTGAATAGGTTATTCGTTTATGAACATCTATCACCCTTGATCATTCATGATCATGCATACACCGATGAACACGCACTCATACATATGCATACGCATCATTCTAGGAATCATGTGTAGAACATTTGTCGTGAAGTCAAGGATCCAGAAGGACAAGTCGCGAACGGAGATCCGCACGTGAAGTGATCAAGAACCAGGAATCCGACGTGGAGTAGTCGAGTACCTGGAGCTTCAACTTGATCATCTAACTAAGGCAAGCCCCGGAGCATATTCTCCTATGGTTTGCAAATATTTATTGAGTCCTTTACTATCTATGATGCATTTACGTTATAGGAGTTGCTCAGAAACATAGTTGCATTAGGACTACTTACCACAGAAGTTATCCTATAGTAGGTACAGGGCTACGTAGAGCTTAGGCCTGCTACTTAATCGGTAGAAGACAGGTGATCGACCATCATCTGCGCGGATAGGTGGTTACTATCCCTTGGATTGAGATTGGTGTAGGTTGGTAGTGAACATAACCATGAGGCCTTCTAAATCACCTCTTAAAGAAATATGGCTTTGTACGTCCCCGATCATGTTGAATGCCGCCTCACAGATAGCTGGAAGGGCCGGAGTGCCCAACCGCGAAGCCAAGAATCTACTTGGGCCGGGTTTCAACGGCCAGATATCCCTGCCGGCGATGGGGGTGGGGTAAACAAGGGCCCGGTTTGTGAGACCTTAAGATGGGGCGGTGTCATTTGATGGGCACGCTTACCTGTTGGCTGCTGGAAGTTTCCTTGGTCATGGTGATGAGCCGTTGATCCCGCGTCTTTTCCCGAGTAGATCATGGTGACTAAGGCTGCTCTTGCAAAGCATGCCTGGATTGTGTGAGGAATATCCCGCCAGCTGGTTAGCAATCGATTATAATCGCCATCATTCCTGGATAGTGAATACTTGAGACGGACAGTGGCATGATCGCAAACAAGAATTCTTTGTGCGAGTTGGTTATGTTCATACATACTGGTTAATGTTTACTCAATCAATGCGTTACATGATTATTATTGATTGCTTCAACTAAAATGATGAAGTAGTACAAAAAGGTGCTAACATAGCCGGTAGGCCCAACTTAATTGGATAAGCTAGAGAGTCCTTTTATCACAAAATGATTACTTAATAAGCTCACCTTTTGGCAAAGAAAATGTCAGCTACCCCACATAAAGCCTGGCATCCACCAAAGAGTCTTTTTCCTTATTTTCTTTTAGTCGGGTAAGTCTTGCTGAGTACAACGTACTCAGGGTGCAATTCCCAATGTTGTTTGTTGTAGGTTGAAGAATACCACGGTGGTCACACGGTGGACTTATATCCCAATACGGGAGGAATAGACTTCGGGCAAGTCAACTCTTATATCTTATCCTCATGCTTTTGAAGGAGTCAACCATGAGCTGGCACTATATTTAAATATGTAGGTGTGAGTGTGTTTGAAAAGAAAATTCTCTTCCGCTGTTTATTTAAAAATCCTGAGTTGTAAAATATTATATTTATAACCATCGGTGTATTTATAAAGATTGTAAAAGTAACTTAAGTGAATGGGAACTGCCGAACTTTGTGATCCGGTGTGACTTTGGAAAGTTCGAGATCTTTCGGGATTTTGCGGACTACGGGCCGGTATAATTGCGGTTTACTACTTAAGCCGCCACGGTGGCTTGATTAGTGAACATCAATTATATTAGTTGGTCGGTTCTGTTACAGATGGTATCAGCTCCATGGTTCGGCACTTACTGTTCACTTGGGTGTTTAAAAGCAAAAGGATTTTGTTTTACAAAACTATTTGCCAACTTATAGTTATATAGGTATGTGAAAACTATGTGTTCAAACTAAAGTGTGCCAGTGGTCGTGTCCTATATGCCTAGTTAAGGACTACTAGGTGGCTATCTAACAGGCTAACCCAGGGTATTGCATCATATTTTCTTTTGTCGTGCTCATACACGACGGATATGTATGGGGGCATTCACTTGAATGGTTATGTTTGGTTTCATATTCCTCTACGTTCTGGTAAGTTGGTTCAACGCCAAGGTAAGTGTGAGATGTGAGAGCATGATCGGATACACTGCCGATCTAGGAGAGTGCTTATATGGCACCGGATTATTTACATGTTCCACACATGTTTATATGAAAGAGTCCCATGTGTGGGATGTCGTCTTCTGACGATGATTGGTTAGCGTGCACCTACATACAGGGTTATCAGGGATATTCTTGTGTGGAGAAGGGTGTTGAATAGGAGTTGTTTGTATTCGGAGCTTTGACCTTATTCCTAAGGTGCCGAGTTTTTACGTCGCTTGCATTCATGTGGGATTTTGGGCTGAAATGAAATCTTCTGCAGGTACACTAACCACGCAAGTTCGTATAGTTCGACTAGTTTCCGCCATATGAGAGTCGTATGTATGCCACCGCTTAAAATGCTAGAATCTATTGTTTTCTAGGTTTGTGAGGACGTATGAAACGTGCATGCATCATGTCACATGATCATTTCATGGGTACAACACTATTTCTTTCCTTATAAATGAATGCTTCTCTTTTGATAAAAATTGACCAATATAACCTCCGTATCATGAGAGTTGTAATCCGGACGACCCTATGTCTTGAATGAAGTGCATATCAATTCCAAATCAACCAAAGCAGAAGATCTACAACATCAGCTTGCCACTTGTGAGCAATATGGAATCAAGCAGTTTCTGACGAAATTTGGAAATGTCGTCTCTTTTATGGTGAGTTCTGCACTCTGTGGGTTATACCACGAGTAAAGAGCATCGCTACCAGTGAGGTAAGGAGATGATAGGTCAACACCTGAGTTTATTTTTCTATTGAAGTTGTGATTCCCGCCAAGAGCGAGGATGAGTCACTTCGGTGTGGCCATCGCTTTATCGCTCGAGGCAGGAACCCTCAGGAAGGTGCGAATATGGTTGCTTATAGAGCTCTGAGGGAATTTGTTTAAGAGATGTCCAGATGAGATTGCTCGTGCCACTGCGAGTGTGTTTCCCAAGAGTGATCCATACCATGTTGTGTGGCGCCAGATTGGTGAGACTGCACTTGTTGGGGGTACAGATGAGGCTGAGAATAGCAACGGTATTGCTAGCAGTGCAATGTTTGCCATGATAAAGAGCTACTCTTGTTTTGAGAGTGCATTGGAACCTCTTAATCATGAGTCTGAGTATGTCACCACTAAGCAGCAGTCAGTGATGAAGGGATGCGAAGAGAAAGTAAAGAGGGTGACTATGTTGCTTGCACAAATAATGCTTCCCAAGGAACGGGCTACGCAACGAAAGAATGTTGCCATGCATGAAGCTTTTTGTTATGCAAAGTCAGTTTTAGTTCTACCTGCCCTACTTGTTCAGCGGCAACAGTCTTTGGTACAGTTGTGCAACATTGGGATGAATTTTGGAATGAGAAATATTGCCTGGGGAATCGGATGATCGTGTTGGACGTTATCGATACAGCTTTACAAGGAGATCCGTAGTGGGTCTACAATTAGCTTCAACTCCAATCCTCCTAGAAGGGCTGATCAAGAAGAAGTTCAACATATTTATGTTCAGCTTCACCATATTCCTCCCGGAACGACCAAGAGAGTACCTGGGGTCATCTTTATCTTCGCTGATGATGGCTCCACAACAAAAGAGGAATTGGAGGCAATACCTTAGCAATGCCGGACATGGAGAATAAAGAAGTTGAAAATGCATGTTATGTGGAGAACATGGACCAACAACCTGAGGAGTAATTTGAGTGATGCTTGCTAGTAGAGTTACTTGCTTCCTTTTTGTGGACCTTTATGTTATGGCATGTATTCATGCGTTGTGGGTGCCATGATATGTTGGTCAGTAGAATTGTATGATGTGATGGGTTGGCTGACGGAATTGTTTTAGACTAGTTGCTATGAACGAGTATCAGGTGGAGTATTATAGGTTTGAGCTAGAACGTTGTTGTTGTGGTTTAAGAAAAAGTTCAACTCTCGTCCTTGTGAATTCGCTTTCCTTGTTATCCGTCCATGATGGCATGTCGACGTTGGTTCCTTGCTGTCACATACCTAGACCAGTTTTAAGCGAATCTTGCTATCCATCATACCTGTGGGAACAACATGACCTTAGTGTGTAGTTTATGCCATGTTTGTTCCATACATACTCCTTGGTATCCGCAAAATTTTTAAATCAATGACGATTCTTTTTACCTTGTCTTGTGCCCAAAGCTGTCGGTATAAGATGTCCTGTAGTATATGTGGTCTATCCTCTGGCAAATCATACCATTGGTCGTGGATTCGGTAATGTCGTCCCGATTGACGTTTGCAGTGCCGCGCGATGGAACCTAGGACCCCCGTGAATTGATCAGCACATGGTTGGGATACTAGGAGACGCGCCAGCATTGTGATTACCAATCGTAGCATGTTACCTTAGCTACACCAGTGTAATATTCCTACCATGTTTTCGTCCTACAACGTTCTTTGAATGTTGCATGGTGTATCTTTCCAAAATAATCCACCAACACATAGTCGCATTGTCAGAAGCCTAATAATGTCGTGATCAATGGGGTGATCCTTCTTCCCATCTTGTCCAAAGTTAGAATGTTACCATGTACATTTTCTTTGATTGATTGTCTATATGCTTGTGCACGTGCTTAGATCGCGATAGTAGATTGTTGATAAAATAGTCTTATCAATATGGCTCGTGCGAATAGAAAGTTGTAACGATAGCTTAACTCCATGCCCAAAGTGTTTGGTTGCTTTCTCGCTGATCCTTGGGCATTATACCTATTGGTTTGCTAATCCTTGGATTGGCAGCTAACTTCAGTTTCGCGATGATTGTCTAATTAAGCTAGCTTTCTTAATAAACCTAGTATGGAGAAACCGTTTCGACGAATAGAAGTATGCCATGAAGATGGTGTGCCAAGTATCAATTCCTTGTTATTTCCTTGTTATCCTCTAACCTTGTGACCATCCTTGTCGGTCGATCACTTCATGTCTCGCACGTGATGCCTATTCGTGTAGGAACCTCTCTGTCGTGCAAAATTGCATCTCGATGTGTATTATTTGTGATGGTGTCTTGAGGAATAACCAACGGTGTCGCGACGCAACCGAGAGCTCCCAGTGGCTGCAAACACATGGTTGAGCTATTTGGTACTCGCGAACCTCGTGGTTGTTAACCTCAACCTATTACACGGATTACCTCGATGTAATTCTGTGTGACCCTACCTTGAATATCTTTGATATTTATTGATCATTCCAAGCTATGAAGTTTCTTTTTAAAAGTGTATCATAAGATGATTTGTGAAGGATAGGTCACTAACATTAACCTTGTCTTGACTACGAGAGATGGTAGGCCGATAGTCTACCAAGTGTTTTCCCCTAGCGTCACCTTATCTCTTGTAGAATGTGTGTTCCTCTATAGTTCGTGTAGAGTATACGATATGTTTTGGTGCATGTTTGAGAGGTGTTTTGGGATGAACAATCATGTGTTCAATGCTGAGAGCTTTTGAGAGCAAAGTACGAGTACTATTGGTTGAGCTCTTGATGGTGTCTAATTGTTCCTTTGCTCATAGTGGAATCACTCTTGCTGACACAAGTGTCAGAGTAGTTGGAGCCATCAGCATGGGTTTAATAGGATATAAGGTTTTGCCGATCAGCGGAATGAATCTCTACTCTATGGAACCCCTTGTCCAGGTTGGAATTCTTTTAAGGGGGTTAGGCCTTATAATGTCCTATAAGGAACTTTTGCCTTATGGGAATTAAAGGAGAAAACTCATCGAGTAAGGGCCTTTATTGAGATAATCTGGCAAAATGCCACATCCTTGGATATCCATTTGTGGTACTCAACTGTCAACTGTCCCTCTATAAGGAGCCTATGTGCCCTGTTGTTAAGATGAAGTCTCTACGCATGATTGGATGTTTGTAGCACTAGAGGATTTGCACCTGAATAAGGATCAGGTAGTCAGTACGCCTGAATCTGTCATGCATTGGGTATGCATGGCATGAGTACTTTGATATGAGCCTTACGTGTCGTTCAAGTATGGTCGGAACATGGATTTTGGCCCAGCATTGGTGTCTCTTTGAGTAAGAATTGACACGGGTGTTCTTGGGAAAAGTGCTTTTGGTATAACAAGGATAGTGAACCCTAACCTGAGAACATGAGTCGTATGCAAGAAAATGGTACCTGTAAATGCGTGTTACAAGGTTCGCTTGGCTTGTCGGATATGCTTGTTGGAAGGAAAAGGTTGGTGATTTTCGACAAGTTAAGGATATCATTGACCTAAGAACTTTGACTTCTGCATGAGAAAATTTGGATACCTTGGACCTAGGAATTTTGATTTCTACATGTAAGAGTTAAATATTTTTGATCAAAATGATTCCTATTGGCATATCAATAGCCAGTGTTCCTATGAAGGGCTGTGTCGATAATGAATATATGCGAATAAAGTCCTATGTTGCCACCTTGGGAGGGAGTCATGTGGTTTCTGTTTTGCGAAAACTACACTCTGCTTCTTAGTGGTAAACATTATGGATTTTTGAAGCACCATTTGATGTATTTGATGATGCGAATAGCAGATTTCCTCTCAAGTACCCCTCGGCAATTTCCAATTGGGTAGTTGCTTGGTCAGGCGAGATGATGATCTACTCGGATGGGTTGTTGTCTCAGGATCTAGGTGAATGCTTATCATACTATCCTTTGTCATCTTCATACTTTAGATTGACATAGTAATGGTAGCATTACCTTAAAAGAAGACCTGTCTGTTGCAACCATGATTGAAGATACTCGCTGAGAGTGAGTATAAGTTAACCGACGAGATAGAGCTGAACCTAAATTGCTTCATTTATTCGACATCGCCTGCCCATGAAGCTTTGACACCATCATCTGGACCGAAGATTCTATAGGTTGCAAATTGTGGATCAGTTGTTGTGATAATTTGGATCCCGTCAAGGTTACCAGTGTATGGTATGCCTCCTGAGTAGATTGTGACGTTGTCAAGTCTCCAACGCCATAACTCGAGCAAAACAAGGGTGTCCTGGATGAAACAGTATTGTGTCCTGGGGACACCATGTTGGAGCCGGAAAGTTATACTCGGGGATGCATTGGATCTTAGGTATTGAGATCATGTCACCTAGAACTGAGTCCCTTGGTTGTGACAAGAAATGAGAAGTTTATGGATAACTGTGAAGGCAGTGGTAAAGCATGAGCTATCGCTTTGCGAGATATCGTTTTTTCGAAAACTAATCTACTTCTACCAAATCTCGGGACGAGATTTCTTTTAAGGGGGTTAGAGCTGTAACATCCTGGATGTTAATCATTCATTAACTCTGCAAATCATGAGCATAATCATATCACTAGCATCTAATCATCATCTTGACATGATTGCTTGATGTTTGTCTGCACTCTGTTTTGACTTAGTTTATAAGTATGATTGTTGGCTTGAACTAGAAGTAGTAGCTACGTTGCTTATCTCGAGTCAGACCTTTAATAATGTTCGAAGAGGAGAGTATTTCGAGAAAACTTTATATTTTGACTTTTTCATGAAAATGCCTAGAAGGTGCTCAAAACGAGTCACGAATGTCGCTAGGTTTAACGATGTCGGTCGATTGGCATGCCGCGTTCTCCGATTTCTGTGAAACAACTTTAGTTGGCCCAAATAGGAAAAACATAGCTAACCCATTGGGGCATAGCATGCCAAAAGTTGGGATCAATTTGATCGAGTTTAACCATCCAATTGCAAGAAAACCCGAGTCTAGGTCAACCGTTATTAGTAAGTTGACATTGCCATGTTGGCAACCAATTACCCACTAAACCGTAGCTCTAATGACCGATGTGTCTAAATAAAAAATGACCAGTGACGCATGGGCTTTAATTCTTCTTTTGGGCCCATGACCTAATTCGGCCTGGAAGTGGCCCAAAACCACCTCCCACCGAACCCACCGACACGCGCGTCACCTGTTCGACGAATTGACGACGTGGATGGTCTGCATGTTCGCCACCACCGGGACGCGCATCGCGCTCGCCTTGCCACCGCCGCCATGTGCCTCACCCTCTGCCGCGTTGCCGACCAGGCCGAGGGGGACAGCGCCTCCCACTCCCTCACTCCTCTCTCCCTCGCCTCCATCCCTTGCTCGCCCTCCGCCCACCGACGCCGCCACCGCGGGCGATTCCGCCATGGCCGCCGCAAAGCTCCACCTCCACCACATCACCGCGCGCCCGCACACGGGCAGCAGCCCGCTCTTGCCTCCCCTCCGCGTAGAGCCGAGCCAGGCAGCCGCCTCGCTCCTAGGTTGGGCCAATCGACCGAATCCGCCGCCGCCATTCGCGCCGCGGTCCAGAGCTCCCATGCCGCCGCGGGGGAACGGCCAGCGCCCTAGCCGCGTCGCCGAGCCCCAGCGATGGCAGCTGAGCACTGCGTCGCCTTCGCCGCCCCGCGTCGCACCCACTGCGCCCTTCTCTTGCCTTGCCGGTGCTCCGAGCGGTCACCGCCGGAGCCGCGCCTCATGGGCGCCGCCAACCCGTGCGGCCAGAGAGCCACGGGCCATCGCAAGCCGCTTCAAGGGTCCCGGCGAATGCGCCTTGGCTCCCCGTGGGTCCGCTGCCAAGGCCACGCCGCCGGCGAGCCGCCGACCGGCCGGCCCCAGCGTCCTCTGTTGCCCACGCTCGCAGGGACCACGTGACTAGAATAGGACAAAGGTAAAGGTCCCTGGTGCAAAACGCCAGTGAGAGAAAAGTACGCATAGGGGCTTAGTTAATTTCTGGATAGTTCAGGGGCTTTTGTGCAAATGGTTTGTCTTATTCGGGATAAAGAAAATGATTTCCAGAAATCCTTTTAAACCTTTAGAATTTCATATAGGGAGCTAGGTTTGTCCAAATCCGATGATTTAAGTTCCTAGATTTATCTTATGTGGTGCCCTATGCATAGAAAATATGACATGCTCTATTTGTGATATTTTTGTATTGAGTTTAGAATTAATTATTAAAATGCTAGTAATCTTTAGAAATGCCTAGTAAATCATAGGATGCTCTGAAAAATGTGGTTCTTGTTTTGTTAGCCTTGTATTGCCATTCCCTGTCTATGATAAATGTATCATGCATGCTTGCTGTGGAAAAATAAAGAGTTGTAGTTCAAGTGCCATTTGTTGCCTATGTCGAAGATAATTCATAAAGTAATTGTATAGATGGAATCGGAGGTTGATACTTTTTGTGGGCTACTTATATGCCACAATGTAGCTCTGCATGTGCTTAGATTCATGATAGGAGCAAGTTGGTAGTACAAAGTATTTTCAGGTCCAACTTTATGTGCTGCCATGTTATTTTTGTATAGGCCAGTAGGATCATCCAATTGGGGTGAAACTTAAATGGTGCACTGGCATTGCCATGTGTTATCTACTGTAATTTTCATAGGATTTTATGATATGTCTAGATATGGGTTGCTGTTCAACCCATAGGTGGTTAATTTAGAGTCGATTCCAAGATGCCATGCCTAACCTAATGATAGGATGGTATTCTGGGGAATATGTCTTTACATGATTGGTTTGTAATTAGTATATGAGTCTACTGTTGAAATTTGGTGGTCATTGGATGATTAGTTTAGTAACTATGGCTCTTACAATTTGGCTAGAAAGGCTGTTTAGTTGCTGATTGGTCAGAACCAGTCCTGATGTTATCTGTTTTAGGACCAGTTAAGTTAGGAATCATGTCTTGGTGTCTTGAGATGATTGATGGGCAATTTGATAAGCTTTCTAGATTGTCCTCATTCATATTCATAGGGTATATAGAACTCTAGTTATGATTTTATTAGTGGACTGCCAATTATATACCTATAATTGGTAGGGAAGCTCGATTGTGTGATGTTGTGCATAGAACTTGATGATGATGAATGGTAGTGATTAGGCTATGTATGATTGATTGTTACTTAATATGTGTCTTGATGATTGAGTTATGATGATTGTGACTAAGTATAGGTCTTTGGCTTTACTGGCTTGTTTGCTAGTGATAAGTGTAGTAGATTGAATAGGTTATTCGTTTATGAACATCTATCACCCTTGATCATTCATGATCATGCATACACTGATGAACACGCACTCATACATTTGCATACGCATCATTCCAGGAATCACGTGTAGAACATTTGTCGTGAAGTCAAGGATCCAGAAGGACAAGTCGCGAACGGAGATCCGCACGTGAAGTGATCAAGAACCAGGAATCCGACGTGGAGTAGTCGAGTACCTGGAGCTTCAACCTGATCATCTAACTAAGGCAAGCCCCGGAGCATATTCTCCTATGGTTTTACAAATATTTATTGAGTCCTTTACTATCTATGATGCATTTACGTTATAGGAGTTGCTCAGAAACATAGTTGCATTAGGACTACTTACTACAGAAGTTATCCTATAGTAGGTACAGGGCTACGTAGAGCTTAGGCCTGCTACTTAATCGGTAGAAGACAGGTGATCGACCATCATCTGCGTGGATAGGTGGTTACTATCCCTTGGATTGAGATTGGTGTAGGTTGGTAGTGAACATAACCATGAGGCCTTCTAAATCACCTCTTAAAGAAATATGGCTTTGTACATCCCCGATCATGTTGAATGCCGCCTCACAGATAGCTGGAAGGGCCGGAGTGCCCAACCGCGAAGCCAAGAATCTACTTGGGCCGGGTTTCAACCGCCAGGTATCCATGCCGGCGATGGGGGTGGGGTAAACAAGGGCCCGATTTGTGAGACCTTAAGATGGGGCGGTGTCATTTGATGGGCACGCTTACCTGTTGGCTGCCGGGAGTTTCCTTGGTCATGGTGATGAGCCGTTGATCCCGCGTCTTTTCCCGAGTAGATCATGGTGACTAAGGCTGCTCTTGCAAAGCATGCCTGGTTTGTGTGAGGAATACCCCGCCAGCTGGTTAGCAATCGATTATAATCGCCATCATTCCTGGATAGTGAATACTTGAGACGGACAGCGGCATGGTCGCAAACAAGAATTCTTTGTGCGAGTTGGTTATGTTCATACATACTGGTTAATGTTTACTCAATCAATGCGTTACATGATTATTATTGATTGCTTCTACTAAAATGATGAAGTAGTACAGGTGCTAACATAGCTGGTAGGCCCAACTTAATTGGATAAGCTAGAGAGTCCTTTTATCACAAAATGATTACTTAATAAGCTCACCTTTTGGCAAAGAAAATGTCAGCTACCCCACATAAAGCCTGGCATCCACCAAAGAGTCTTTTTCCTTATTTTCTTTTAGTCGGGTAAGTCTTGCTGAGTACAACGTACTCAGGGTGCAATTCCCAATATTGTTTGTTGTAGGTTGAAGAATACCACGGTGGTCACACGGTGGACTTATATCCCAATACGGGAGGAATAGACTTCGGGCAAGTCAACTCATATATCTTATCCTCATGCTTTTGAAGGAGTCGACCATGAGCTGGCACTATATTTAAATATGTAGGTGTGAGTGTGTTTGAAAAGAAAATGCTCTTCCGCTGTTTATTTAAAAATCCTGAGTTGTAAAATATTATATTTGTAACCATCGGTGTATTTATAAAGATTGTAAAAGTAACTTAAGTGAATGGGAACTGCTGAACTTTGTGATCCGGGTGTGACTTTGGAAAGTTCGAGATCTTTCGGGATTTCGCGGACTACCGGGCTGGTATAATTGCGGTTTACTACTTAAGCTGCCACGGTGGCTTGATTAGTGAACAGTAATTATATTAGTTGGTCGGTTCTGTTACAGCGCTGCCGACGAGTTGCCTCGCCGCCTCCTCCAACTTGATTTGGCCGCCGTCGTAGTCGCATAGGCCGGCTGCCGCCATCACAGCAGGTAAAGTGAAGAGCTAGTGGGTAGTCGATCTGCACGGGTCACGACTCGGAAGCCGGATGAACGCCGTCGTCGCCATTCCACCAAGGCCGAAGAACGAAGCCACCTGCTAAGCGCCTTGGAACAGCCTGCCAGCCAGACATACCGGCCAGCCTCCGTTAGTGAACCACCCCCAAGGAAGAACCGCTGGAGCGAGGTCTTGCCGCCAGACTGGCGTCGAGATCCGCCCCAGCCCCAAGGGCCCCGAATCCGACTCCGGTGCCCCGGGCCTGAGGCCGCCACCATCGTGCCGGTCACCACCGGTGCTACTCAGATCCCACCCCTGGCCATGGAGGGCATCCCGGATCGGCGCCACCACGTGGAGGAGGGAGGGGACGACGGGGGACAGAGCCCGCCACCGTAGCACCTCCCTTCGCCTGTCCAAGCCCCTGGCCGGCAGCTCCATGGTCGAGGATGCTGATCGCCGAACCCCAGGCAGACCGGGCAATTCACCACCACCGGCCCATGTCGATCCGCTGCCACACCACCATCGGAAGAGAGCCCCGCCACCGCCATCCCGGCCAGCCGCACGGCCTTGCCGGCGGCCCGCTCCAGCGGCGGCGCGGCGGGAGAGGAGCGGGGAGGCGGCGGGCGCGGCGGCTAGGGTTAGACGCCCGAGCCGCCCTCAAGAGATAACACTTTTATTTCGATTTAGATAACACTTTTAGATCGAAATAAAATATTAGCATGACTTGTGACTACATTCATATTCAATTCAATAGAACTATAGAAGAATATATGCAATATAAATAGTAGAAAATGTGTCTAGAGCTCTATATTTACGAATAAAGTATATGTACATTACAATATTCTTGTAATGTGAAATTTTGAATTTAGTCGAAACTCAGGAAATTTCATCGAATTTTTGAACCGTGGCGCGTCGATATATTTGCAGCAACCGAGTGTGCTGCGCAAATGATAATGAGAGCCTGAAAGATAAGAGAAGAAATTAAAGGGCGCATTACCACAGGTCTAGCGCGACCTTGTCGTACTCTAGTGTAGTTGTTAGGAGGGAACAGGTCCGGTCCACCGCCTGGAGCTGCTTCATATCACTCTTTTTTTTTTGACAACAATATCACTCTTTTGGTGTCTTGCCGGTGACACACTCGCAGGATGTTTGTTGTGCGGCAGGGTTCCACTTCCAGGCAACGAAAAAACGAGCGACCGGATCAGCACCGACTCACCCCTCCCGTGCTTGGCACCGCCGCACCGCCACCAACGAACAGCCGCGCTGGCCCGGTCTGCTTCTTCCTTCTCACTTCTCTCCTCTCCTTGGGTGGTGGAGGGTCGTGTCGTCGGTAGTTGAGTTGTCAAGAGCACGCGCTTTTCGGGTGCCGGCGTCGGCGGAGGCGAAGATTTCCAGCCGGCGGACACGGCCTCCAATTGGAAGACATGTCGGATATAATTTGATTTCGGCCTGCTCTATCAGACCGGGCTTCAGTAATGCGGGCAACACGGACCAATATTCTTTGGACTTTGGGCCTTACGTAATTGGCATGCGTGCTGCACCGACTAGCAAGGATAAAAAAAAAAAGCGTTTGACTTTATTTTCGAAACAAATAAAAATGTGTTTGACTAATAAACGCAGTGACAAAAAAACCCCTACTGGTACAAAAAAAATTATGTGTTTTTTAAGAATTACTAGGTAGACAAATAGTCTGGGTGTTGTGTTGCATTATGTGGACTAAGTCCCAACCTTACAACTCTGGGTGTCCCCAACTCTAAAGGGTTCCTGTCAAAAAAAAAAAAACTCTAAAGGGTTGTCATTGGCATGGGGCAGGGCTCTCCGCGAGCACTACCTCCAGCATAAGGGATTAGGGGCTGCGACGACATGGACTACCGAGCTCGTGAGCGTGAGCAGCCACTGCAACGTTGACAACTGCTAGCGCGGCCTGCGGCCAGACTCGTGGGCACAAGCTGCGATGATGCTACCAAGGATACGAGAGAACCAGAGGTTGTGGTCAGGGCGTTGATTACTTGCCTAAGTCGTTATGGATGACGCCTCACGTCGTTCGTCCCTTTTACCGTAGATCACGCCTTGTGCAGTGCTCGGATGCGATGCACACGGGTGCATATGGTGGCTATATATTGAAAACTTGTTGCGCTGCCTCTGCCTGTGAGCAGGCGTTCTTGTTGGTCCGAGGAGGGCAAATCCAGTTTGTTTTTGTGCATCCAGTTTGTGTGTAATAAGCCAAAGTTTGGCATGGCCAAAGTTAATTTAAGGTGTGTTTGCTTCAGTGTCCAAACGAGTCAATATTAATTTTGGCTATCATTTTGGTTGGATGCCAAAAAAAATTAGGTCGTCATTCTCCTCCTTTAGTTACCCGAGTTCACTTTGGTGGCCACTAAATTGGTGATCAAATTTTGGCCCGGTTAGGAGGTGCCCACAAACCAAATACCCCATTATTTACTAAATTGGTGGCTACAGATTTGAGCATTTTGGTTATTATAAAATGAACTGAGGTGGTCAAAGGAGGAAGAGTCCGTAAAGCCGAATTTTGGCATCAAACCAAATAGCAGTTAAAATTGGTCAAAATAATCAAGATTTGACTTGGTTAATTAGCTTGGTCATTACACCAAACACACTCCAAAACGTCAAGTCTTTCACGTGTACAAAGGTGTAACATACAGATACAGGCAAGGCAAGCACGTGTTTCAAAACACAATTCCCATTAGTCCTTGCCCTGGTTTGGTCTTTAGTTTGATCCTTGTTGGTTTGATCCGCGTAATTACAAACAAGCCCAGTACGGCCAGTCCTCGTCAAATCTTTCAAGCCCAGCCCAGTTTTCGTTGTAAAGAAACAAGCCCAACTTGTGCCTGCGTGTGTACGGTACGGGCCAGAGGAGTTTAGGATTTTGTTGGGCCTATCTTGAGCACACAAAAAGTAGTATGGCGCCCTAAAAAATTCCAACATTGACTTCACATGGTCGGTGGTTCTCATTTGATATTTGATTGTCACGTAGTTTTCTGTGACAATGGTTTTAAGTTACAGTTTCTATAATTTTTACTAAACTTTTACATTTTTTAAACACAATGTATATAAAGTTCAAACTTCACCATTGGGAAAAGAGGAATTAGTCTTACAAACACAGTTAACACTATCAAAATTCAGATGTGAGAAACAAGTGCACGTAGAAGTCACAAACCGGCATCCATGAGAGGCTCATTCTAGAAACTAAATCTCTAGTTTTTCTTGGTAACATGGCTCAAAGTGAAGGTACCATTAGTAGCTCCGTCCGGCAAAGGAATTTATAATGCCTCCGGCGGCTAGGCAACAAAGATCAGAATACATGTGAGGAAAATCAACATGAGCGCACAAAGTAGAGTACAGGAGTGGTAGGCGAGCACGTTTTAATCAGCCCTTTAAATTCCCTTGACCCGACACACACCGACAGCGTATTAGCGTACAGTTACGCGTTGCGTCAGAAGAACCTCAACTCAAAGCGGTGGTCCAAAACTAACACACGCTCTGTAACGAGCACGACGTGCACAAGCACAAAGGACAAGCCGGACGTCTCTCCAAATGCTGGCCTCCCCCAGCCGCTCTCGTTTATTTTCGATCCGCTCCGATTGCGACCGATTTATGTGTCCGGCCGCAGCTGAGCAGCTTCCCTGCCGGCTGCCAACGCCCAACGGGAGGGAGCGTTTTTGAAACTGGGTGGTGGGATCGAGTAGCGTGCAAGTCGATTTGCGTTGACGAGAACGGGACACGGAGGAGATACGGCGGTCTTCCTCGTTCGTTAGCGGTGCCTACATACATATAATAGTACATACCCGCCGTCCGGTCACTGGTAGTTGGTGCTGCCCCTCATCCGTGCTGTACTGGTGTACAATGCCGAGTGAATTCGCAATTACATTCAGCAGCGTGGCTTGTGATGGCTATCATCTTTTCCAAGTACTAGAATTAGCTAGTCGGCAAGGCCCTGGGCAAGAGAATGTACCAAGCATAGAATGATTATTGTTTACTGTTAACATTTATTGGTTATGCTTCTAGTAGAACAGTAAGTAACAGGTCATGACTTCAAAGTTACTCAATTTTTTTTTTTGAGGAAACATTTACTGTTAACATTTATTAGAACATAAGAGAGTAAATTCAGAATAATTATTAGTAGTCATCAGTCTAGGTTATCATAGTTTACAATAATTTAGAAGTCCAATAAGCTTCATGGTATGGTAATGTTACAACATGATAAAAAAGGGGAAAATGAACTTTTCTAGCTAGGATTCATAGATTGCTATTTAAAACATAATTTCGAAGAGGGTTGAAAGTTTAGAAGAAAATTGCAACAAGTTTCGAATTAGCCCAAAAACAACCTTTAAAGCAAATGAAAAAAAATATCAAAACTCAATCAAAAGGACTCCAAAATTTTTGAAACTTTGCACACACCTTTTCTAGGACATGGTGAAGTACCCCCAGGAGATCTTACCCAAAAGCACAAGGCTTGACCTATAATTTTGAAAATCTCTTCTCAAACTAGGGGTTTTGTTAATTTCTCTCAAATGAATAATTTGTACTTGCTCGTGGGAGATTTGTTGGAGAAAAATCCTAACATTTTCCCTAGAACTCATGGCACCTAAAAACCCAACAAAGATCATCTCAAAAACCTCTAGACAAAGATCTTTTAAGAAAATACCAAAAGAGGATTGCGAAGAAGGGTTTCACGAGTTGGAATTTTGGAGATAGGGCTTCAAGGCACGATTTGATCAAGTTCCAAGGGTCCCAAAACACTCTAAATCGAGCCTAAGAACCAACCAATACAACACAATGAAATTGACCAAAAATCAGCTCTGAAAATCATCATAAAAGGTAAAAGCGAGAGGGGGAATAGGCCAACTAGAGAATTTCAAAACAATATTCAATTACTTAACTATGAGTTCATCTATATCTATACAAAGGAAGCCTACCTAGCGGCTTTCATCTTCTCTATAAAGATGGAAAATTAGAATGAGAGGATTTCATCCTCTACTTCTAATATCTCTTTCTCCCAAAGCACAAGGCTAACCTAAGTGAAATCAAACTAAGGCAGCTAAATGTACACCAACCTCCTACCTTATATTTATAGGTGCTTAGATATACCTCAAATTTCCCCTAATAATCTAATACTAAGCCGGTCGGGGTTCGGGGGTTTTCTAGGGCCAGGGGACCTAATATCCTCTGCTTAATGCATTGCTGGAGGGGAGTCTCCCCCACCCAGCCCTAGTTATTTTAATACTAAGCCTAATAACCCACTTAAGGGAAATATGGTACACACATGAGAATGTACGTGATGCATATTCAATGACCACGACTCACCCTTTCCCTCATTTAGTGTCTCAACACCAACTCAGAGATGTCATCACGTGCCGCCAGGAATCCTCCTCAGGTTTTGAGGCCCAAACTCGACAGATCTACCACTCACATTTTCACTACAGGAAGAATATGAAGATAGCACAGTCCCGCCAAAAGAGTTATGCAGATAAGAGGCGTCGGCCATTGATATTTGCTACAGGAGATTTTGTGTATTTGAAGGTATCACCCATGAAGGGAGTTACTCGATTCGGAGTTAAGGGCAAGTTAGCACCTCGATACATTGGCCCGTTCCAGGTTATTGGATACTGTGGAAAAGTAGCATATCGTTTGAAGTTGCCAGAACAATTGTCAGCCGTGCACAATGTGTTCCATGTGTTAGCCGTGCATACCGTCCGCGGCCGGTTGGGCCAGGACGGCCTTGTTGGGCCGGCCTGCCCACTGTTGGGCCAAGCCGTCCACAGTACTGGGCCGAGCCAGGCCGGATTCGGCGCAGTCAGCTTATTTCGTTTTCTAATTCCTTTTTCTTTTCAATTTAGGCAGAAAATGTTATTTTCTTTAGAAATTCATAGTAATTCATGTGTAGCTCCAAAAATTCTGAAAATTTTTGTGTGTGTTTCTTATGATGTGCTCTATCTAGGAAAAATTCAAAATGTCAGATTTGAGTACTTTTGCTATGTTTAAAAATTAGTCCTTTTATTTGAAAAATGAGTCTTCCCGATTTTTAGTAATTTATTTACTTATCCAAAAATCATGAAAATTTACTGGTGCACTTGTTTTTAATATAAGCTACTTAAAATTAATTTTTGAAATCAATTTGACAACTTTTGTTTTAGGATTTAATTTCCCTAGTTATTAATTATTTGTTTGACTTTGGATTTGAGTGAAGACCCTAGGTCATCAACCCTAATGACCTTCGGCATTTTAATTAATTGATTGCGTTTGTCTTTAATCTTCATTATGCATCTATTGAGCATCATGTTATATATTCCATCATGTTGAAACATATCAATATCGTGTAGATTACGTGAACGAAGAGAATCCCGTTGACCCCAGTTCCGGAGTTGGGTTTCGGTGTTTCCAGTGTTGACGAGTCCGGTTTCGTCTACGCTCTCGATCAAGGCAAGCCCCGGTTACATTCAAACCCTACCTTGTATTACAAAGCTTTTACCATTTGTGCTTTTGCTTTGATGCATTAAGTATTAGGAGTTGCGTGAAAACCCTAATTGCTGCATTACCTACCTTGTTACTTGTATATCATCCTTGATACCGGTTTATTTCGAAAATGCTTAGTATGCTTAGTCTTGCTTTAATAAATAGATTTTCAACTGAATTACTTCAGAAATGATGGAAGTTGGTTTCACATGTGGCATCTTAATGTTGGTAGCTAATGATTAGTAAGATCGGTCGGGTAACTTGTATCATATGGTTGATGTAGTGTTTCCGACTTGTCAGTTAAGGACCGGCCGTTGTTTGGCCAGCTGGACAAGACTTTGCAACTACTCACATATCTACGGAAAAGCTTTACCCTAGGATAATCTAAGGACTAGTACGGTGAGCCCGTGCATTGGGAGTGGCGAGATGGCGGGGATACTAGTTACCCTCGTGGGACGTAACCCGGATTGGAGGGTACAAGTATTCTCGGATGGCACGGAAGCTGAGCCTAGTTCTAGAATGTCCGATGGTATTGTTGATATAATTGTGGGTTAGAGTCCCACTTATATCGTGTGTTTAGGAATCCTTAGCTGAGTAAATCGATTCGAATCGTCGTGCTCCTCGGTTATGGAGACTTGATCCTCCGACCATACATCGTAGATAAAAGTGGTGGCTACTTTATGATAGAAATAAAAGAAAGTTGTATGAATTATCTTGATCTCGCTGGTTTTACTTAAGTTAGTTTAGCATAAATAACCCCACGGGTTAACTTGAAAATAAAACTTGAGGTTAAGGACTCACTCTTAGTGGCTTTTACGCAAAAGAATTGATTCTTCTTGTGGACCTTACCTTGATTCCTATCGGCTGCATTCCCGAGTCTTCACCACTCTTTTTGTCGGGTCGGTCTTGTTGAGTACTTTTGTACTCGGGGTTTGTTGAACCCTTGTTGCAGGTGAGTCTCATGCTCAGGTGTGCTTCGCACCTTGTTGCATGACGGTCGTTTCGGAGAGTAACGACGAGTAGTGTGTTTGGCCTTGGGCAAGCACCACGTTTGAGTGTTGTATAAAGTTATCCTAATGCTATCTACTACTTTATGGTTTGTAATAACATAACTTATGGTTTGTAAGGTTAAAACTTATAGGCTTGTAAACTTAGGTTTGTAAGACTTCCGCTCTTATACTCGATGTATATTATTTTATTGTAAAACCGTTGTACACTTTGCAATGTCTCTTGTAATGATTGATCCTTGCTCGGAGAATCGTGGAGGTTTCGGGTTTAACCCGACAGAGCTAATTATGTCTTGTGGAACACATGCATTGTCATCCGAGGTCTCGTTAAGACAAGGATTAGTGCATGTGGGCCACATTACTTAGGAGGTTACGCCACGGTGGTATCGAGCCGGATCGTTATTCCGCAGTATTGTAGTGTCTATTGCAAAACTTCAAAAGGTTTTGGATCTATAAAACTTAATATGACTATTTTGAGTCCAAAAATTGCTTATTGTCTACCTATGTTCTATCCTTTAGTCCCCTATAGGCATATTTGAAAATCCTTGTGGTGGATAGCATTTATTATTGCCCTAATTACGAAAGTTTACTTTAAGTATGTGCTTAGTTTAATGTTTTTACGCTTAGATCGTAAGTTCGATCATGCATCATGCTTAATTAACCTGTTTTAATTACCTTCCTTCTTAATGTGGTTTGGGTTAAGTAGTATCAATCCTATTCATGCTAGCTCTCAATTTCACCTATCTATTCCTATCCTCATGATCTTTCTATTTCTGTAGAATGGCCCGTACAAAGCAGACTCCTCGCAAGAGAACTGGACCTAAGGTAGTGCCCCGATATCAGCTAGCTCCAAGGTATGAGATTGGAGAGAGCGTGTGGTAGTTCCAACTTAGATCCACAAGGCGAAATATGCGAGGCTCGAGCGGAATTACGGAGGGCAGAAAGTGATCGAGTCACTGAGGCTTGTTGGTTTCGCCAGCTCAGGCGTCGTCTGAAACACACTAAGAACCAGAAGGATCATGCTCGTGCTCAACTACATGAAGCCAATGCACGTATTGAAGAGTTAGAGGAGCATGTGGCAGAGTTACAAGAGTATGCAGATGATGCTGATGAGGAGTGTCAGAGGTTGAATAATCTATTGGATCCGGATTATCAGTGAATGGTAGCTGGGGATGATCTTGGTCTTGTTATGGGTCCGGATGAGGAAGAAGATCCGGAAACAATGGAGGAAGAAGACCCCGAAGAATTTGAACCTGCTGATGAGGATATCATTGATGAAGATGAGATGAATGCTGAAAATGAGAATGAAGAGTTCTTTATACAGTCGCCTGGTGGGCGAATGTGTACTAGAGAGATGGTACGTGAAGTGCCTATAGATTTGGGAGGGCATATCTTTCCCACCAATATGATAGTCCTGAAAGAGCAGACAATAGATGTCATAATAGGAATGAATTGGTTGAGTCAGCATGGAGCAGTGATAGATATTTTCAATAGATCTGTGAGAGTCAACTTACCTAATAGTAAGTCTAAGCTTCTTATCCATTTCCCAACTCTCAAGAGAAAGGTCGAAGTAGTCAATGCCATATCAGCAACAAAAATTGAGCATATTCCGATTGTCCGAGAGTTTCCAGATGTGTTTCCAGATGAATTACCAGGGTTACCTCCTGATAGAGATGTTGAGTTTGTGATTGATTTGAAGCCTGGTACTTGCTCCTATATCTAGAAGAGCATACGGGATGGCACCTCCCGAATTAGCAGAGTCAAGAAACAACCGCAAGAGTTCTTTGGATAAGGGTTTTATCGGGCATAGTAATTCGTCTTGGGGTTGCCCAGCTATCTTTGTGAAGAAGAAGGATAAAACTCTGAGATTGGTTGTAGATTATCGTCCGTTGAATGAAGTGACTATCAAGAACAAATATCCTTTGCCTCGTATTGATCTACTTTTTGATCAGTTGGCAGGAGTGAAGGTGTTTTCTAAAATAGATCTCAGATCTGGGTATCATCAAATCAAGATTCGCCCTGAAGATATTCCAAAGACTGCATTCACTACCAGATATGGCTTATATGAATACTTAGTTATGTCCTTTGGACTTACCAATGCACCAGCTCATTTCTCTTACCTTATGAACTCGGTGTTTATGCCGAGCTTGATCGGTTTGTAGTGGTATTCATTGATGACATTCGGTTTACTCCAAGAATGAAGCGGAACATGCGAAACACTTACGCATTGTTCTTGAGCGTTTAAGGAAACATCGGTTGTATGCTAAGTTCAAAATGTGAGTTTTGGCTAAAAGAAATCCAGTTTCTTGGGCATGTCTTGTCAGCTGAAGGTGTTTCTGTAGACCCTAGCAAAGTAAAAGATATCCTTGATTGGGAACCTCCAAGAACAGTTCATCAAGTTCGCAGTTTTCTAGGAATGGCAGGATATTATCGTCGGTTCATCCCGGATTTTTCAAAAGTATCCAAGCCTATCACTGAATTGTTGAAGAATCAAGTGAAGTTTGTCTGGTCACCTGAATGTGAGCAAGCTTTTCAGACTTTGAAGAAGTTGTTGACAACTGCACCAATCCTAGCACAGCCAGATGTTCAGAAGCCGTTTGACGTTTATTGTGATGCTTCAAGCCCTGGTCTTGGGTGTGTATTGATGCAAGAAGGCCGAGTTATTGCATATGCTTCAAGACAACTTAAGCAACATGAAGAACATTATCCAACTCATGATCTTGAGTTAGCGGCGGTTGTTCATGCATTAAAGATATGGCGTCACTATACGCTAGGCGGCACTTGTCACATTTATACGGATCACAAGAGTCTAAAGTATATTTTCACTCAAGATGAGTTGAATATGAGGCAAAGAAGATGGTTAGAACTAATTAAGGATTATGATCTAGAAGTGCATTATCATCCTGGTAAAGCGAATGTGGTCGCTGATGCACTCAGTCGAAAGAATCAATGCAACTGTTTGACAGTGAAGCCTCTGGATATTTCATTGTGCAATGAACTTGACAAACTTGGCATAGAGATTGTTCAACAAGGCAGTTTGTCTAATCTGAATATTGAGACAACTATCAGAGATCAAATTATTGCTGCTCAGAAAAGCAATAAGGGAATCAAATGTATCAAAGAAAAGATTAAAGAGAAGGCTAGTAAACATGAAGATTCTTGTTTTAGAATTGATGCAGAGGGTGTGGTATGGTTCAAGAATCGGTTAGTTGTACCGAAAGTCCCTGAGTTATGTCAGAAAATCCTTGATGAAGCACACAACGCTAAGTTCTCTATTCATCCAGGAAGCAACAAGATGTATCATGATTTGAAGCAAAGATTTTGGTGGACCAAAATGAAAATAGAAATTGCTAGTTATGTAGCAAGGTGTGATACATGTCAGAAAGTAAAAGCTGTGCATCTGAAGTCGGCAGGAGAGTTACAACCATTGCCTATTCCTGCAGCAAAATGGGAAGATATTAGTATGGATTTTATTGTCGGTTTGCCCAAGGTATCAAAGGGTTATGATTCCATCTGGGTCATTGTCGATCGTCTTACCAAGTCAGCTCACTTCTTACCTGTTAAGACAATATATCCCACATCCACCTATGCGGAGTTATATTTGAGTAATATTGTGAAGCTTCATGGTGTACCAAAGACCATTGTGTCTGATAGAGGTACTCAATTTATGTCAAATTTCTGGAAATCTTTCAGTGAATCATTGGGTAGTGATCTGCTTTATAGTTCAGGCTTATCATCCGCAAACCGATGGTCGACGACGAAAGGGTTAATCAAATCTTAGAAGATATGTTGAGATCTTGTGTATTGAATTTTCCGGAAAAATGGGATGAATGTTTACCATTGGCGTAATTCTCATACAACAACAGTTATCAAGAAACTATCAAAATGGCACCTTTTGAGGCATTGTATGGTCGAAGATGCGAACTCCACTAAACCGGTCGGAGCCGGGAACGAAGGTTGTTTGGAGTTGATCTTGTGAGAGCAACTCGAAGAGAAAGTTGAGCAGATCTGAGAAGAATATGAAGATAGCACGGTCCCGCCAAAAGAGTTATGCGAGATAAGAGGCGTCGGCCATTGATATTTGCTACAGGAGATTTTGTGTATTTGAAGGTATCACCCATGAAGGGAGTTACTCGATTCGGAGTTAAGGGCAAGTTAGCACCTCGATACATTGGCCCGTTCCAGGTTATTGGATACTGTGGAAAAGTAGCATATCGTTTGAAGTTGCCAGAACAATTGTCAGCCGTGCACAATGTGTTCCATGTGTCACAAATCAAGAAATGTCTTCAACCACCTGACAAAATTGTTGATGTTGAAGGAATTGAACTTGAACCTGATCTAACCTACTCAGAGTATCCTGTCAGAGTTCTGGATCAGAAAGATCGTGTTACTCGCAGTAAAACAACCAAGTGGTACAAGATACAGTGGGAACGTCACTCAGAAGAAGAGGCTACTTGGGAGTCAGAAGAGTATCTGTCAGAACATTTCCCAGAGTTCTATGCTTCTATCTAAGTTATAATTCCCTCTATGAGTTATAACTATTCTAGTGTGAGTAGTAAAAACCCCTTTCCTTATGTCCTTGTTCAGGATGTGTTTTCTTGACACATTTTCTTTTCCATTACTTAACCCAAGGCTTTAAATCTCGGGGCGAGATTTCTTTAAGGGGGAAGGGCTGTAACATCTCTGATGTTATATTACCTAAAACCTGACATGTCATCATGATTAGTTGCAAAGCATTCATGTTAGGTAAACTCTGAGATGCATCCACTAAAATAAGTTTATATTCTAGGTTGATTGTGCTCCTGAGATGATGCTTGTTATTGCTTTTGATAGCCTAGAAGTGTGTCGGCTAGAATCAAACTCGATTCCGTTTCAAAACCCTGTTCCCGGCAAACTCCGATTTACCCCCTTTTCTCTAATTCAAAATCTACAAAGA
Organism: Themeda triandra; assembly: GCA_018135685.1. Classification (NCBI taxonomy): domain Eukaryota; kingdom Viridiplantae; phylum Streptophyta; class Magnoliopsida; order Poales; family Poaceae; genus Themeda; species Themeda triandra. The sequence goes on along the minus strand of JAENPR010000218.1, from coordinate 634,399 downwards.
ATTTGGGGTTGGTCCAAAAAGCAAGATTGTAGGGCTTGATGAGACCTAAAATGTTGGTGAACAAAGTTTTTCAAGTTTTCAAAAAAGAATTTCAAACAAATTTGAAAATACGGTTTTCCCAAGAATCGTTCCCCTTTGAATTTCAAATCATAATTCAAAAACTATGCATATTTTGGAAAAACTCTTTTTGGAGAAAATGTGCAGTTTGAAAAGTTGAGTTTTCTATAGTTTTGGAGTTTTTCAAGTTCTTTAGAAAAATCCAAAGTAATTTCAAATATTTCATTCTAGGGTTTTTGTCCCCTTTTCAAAATTTGATTCAAATTCAATTTTTCTTTCAAAATTTGAAAATGGTCTAGTTGAGAAAATTGTAGAGCATGAAATTTTAGCCGGGGTTGATTTTTAGAAAATTTGAGCACAGTTCAAATTTTTGGAGTAATTTGCAAAATTTCTCTGCTGGTACTGTTGCTGACGTCATCATCGCTTTTTCCCCTCTCTGTTCCTCGTCACCGTGGCCATGGCGGCCATGCTGTCCGGTCGCCGCCGGCCGCCAGCGCACGGTGAGCTCGAACCTTCGCCGCCCCGTGTCGCCTCTCCGTTCGCCGCCCTTGCGCCTTAACTCCCGGCCGGCCAACCACTTTCCCTCCCTCCTTATCCTTCTCCTTCTCGGCCGCCGCCAGCGCCATCGCCGCCCTGAGCTCCGCCACCGCTCGCCGTCGCCGTTGCGCCTTTCCCGTCCAAAGAAAAACCACCGCTGCGTCCGCCTTGAGCTCGCGAATCCAGAGAGCTTGATCATGGCGCCTCGCTCCCGCTAGAATCGCCGCCCGCCGTCATCTTCTTCATCGATGGTGAGCCGAGCCGCCGAGAGTCGCCACCGCCGTTCGTCGCCATCTTGATTCATTTTCTCGATTCCTCTTGCCATCGTGCTCGCCTTGACGTGCTGCTCATGGTGCTCCTTTCCTTTTTCGATTTGGTGGACAGCCGCCGCCGTGACGCCGCCCGTGCCACCGAAGTCCGCCGCCGACGCCATTTCCGCCGCCAAACTCTCGCCTCCGTCCATCCTGCCGTCTCATCATCAAGCGCATCAGCTCCGCGGTGAGCTCCTGCACCTGTCCATGCTCTTTGCTTGGCCTCTAGGGCGTTGTAGCAACCGGCCGCCGTGTGTCGTTGCCGGCTTGCCGCTGCCGCCGCCGTCGCGTCCGAGGCCGAGGCCACTAGGGCCTCGCGCTGCGTCAATTGGCTTGCGCATCGCGTTCGCAGCGCCGCATAGCACCCCGCGCACGCGCTATCTTCGCCGGAGTCGCTCCGGTGAGCTCTCCCGCCGAGCCGCAGCGCCGCCGCCCCGCCATTGTCGCCGGCGAGCTTGCCCTCGTCGCTCCGCCGTCCCATCTTCTAGCTCAGGAGGTGCGCCGTGTCTTGAGGGTCACGTAGGACCGAGTCGCGCCGCTTAGGACCTCGCCGCCGGCGAGCTGTCGCCGGCGAGCTCGTCGCCGCGGCCGGTTGGGCCGGACGGCCTTGTTGGGGGCTCGCCCACCGTTGGGCCAAGCCGTCCACGATCTTGGGCCGAGCCGCCGGATTCGGCCCGTCGGCTTATTTCGTTTTCTAATTCCTTTTTCTTTTCAATTTAGGCAGAAAATGTTATTTTCTTTAGAAATTCATAGTAATTCATGTGTAGCTCCAAAAATTCTGAAAATTTTTGTGTGTGTTCCTTATGATGTGCTCTATCTAGGAAAAATTCAAAATGTCAGATTTGAGTACTTTTGCTATGTTCAAAAATTAGTCCTTTTATTTGAAAAATGAGTCTTCCCTGATTTTTAGTAATTTATTTACTTATCCAAAAATCATGAAAATTTACTGGTGCACTTGTTTTTAATATAAGCTACTTAAAATTAATTTTTGAAATCAATTTGACAACTTTTGTTTTAGGATTTAATTTCCCTAGTTATTAATTATTTGTTTGACTTTGGATTTGAGTGAAGACCCTAGGTCATCAACCCTAATGACCTTCGGCATTTTAATTAATTGATTGCGTTTGTCTTTAATCTTCATTATGCATCTATTGAGCATCATGTTATATATTCCATCATGTTGAAACATATCAATATCGTGTAGATTACGTGAACGAAGAGAATCCCGTTGACCCCAGTTCCGGAGTCGGGTTTCGGTGTTTCCAGTGTTGACGAGTCCGGTTTCGTCTACGCTCTCGATCAAGGCAAGCCCCGGTACATTCAAACCCTACCTTGTATTACAAAGCTTTTACCATTTGTGCTTTTGCTTTGATGCATTAAGTATTAGGAGTTGCGTGAAAACCCTAATTGCTGCATTACCTACCTTGTTACTTGTATATCATCCTTGATACCGGTTTATTTCGAAAATGCTTAGTATGCTTAGTCTTGCTTTAATAAATAGATTTTCAACTGAATTACTTCAGAAATGATGGAAGTTGGTTTCACATGTGGCATCTTAATGTTGGTAGCTAATGATTAGTAAGATCGGTCGGGTAACTTGCATCATATGGTTGATGTAGTGTTTCCGACTTGTCGCTTAAGGACCGGCCGTTGTTTGGCCAAACTGGACAAGACTTTGCAACTACTCACATATCTACGGAAAAGCTTTACCCTAGGATAATCTAAGGACTAGTACGGTGAGCCCGTGCATTGGGAGTGGCGAGATGGCGGGGATACTAGTTACCCTCGTGGGACGTAACCCGGATTGGAGGTGTACAAGTATTCTCGGATGGCACGGAAGCTGAGCCTAGTTCTAGAATGTCCGATGGTATTGTTGATATAATTGTGGGTTAGAGTCCCACTTATATCGTGTGTTTAGGAATTCTCAGCTGAGTAAATCGATTCGAATCGTCGTGCTCCTCGGTTATGGAGACTTGATCCTCCGACCATACATCGTAGATAAAAGTGGTGGCTACTTTATGATAGAAATAAAAGAAAGTTGTATGAATTATCTTGATCTGCTGGTTTTACTTAAGTTAGTTTAGCATAAATAACCCCACAGGTTAACTTGAAAATAAAACTTGAGGTTAAGGACTCACTCTTAGTGGCTTTTCTGCAAAAGAATTGATTCTTGCTGTGGACCTTACCTTGATTCCTATCTGGCCTGCATTCCTGAGTCTTCACCACTCTTTTTGTCGGGTCAGTCTTGTTGAGTACTTTTGTACTCAGGGTTTGTTGAACCCTTGTTGCAGGTGAGTCTCATGCTCAGGTGTGCTTCGCACCTTGTTGCATGACGGTCGTTTCGGAGAGTGACGACGAGTAGTGTGTTTGGCCTTGGGCAAGCACCACGTTTGAGGTGTTGTATAAAGTTATCCTAATGCTATCTACTACTTTATGGTTTGTAATAACATAACTTATGGTTTGTAAGGTTAAAACTTATAGGCTTGTAAACTTAGGTTTGTAAGACTTCCGCTCTTATACTCTGATGTATATTATTTTATTGTAAAACTATTGTACACTGCAATGTCTCTTGTAATGATTGATCCTTGCTCGGAGAATCGTGGAGGTTTCGGGTTTAACCCGACAGAGCTAATTATGTCTTGTGGAACACATGCATTGTCATCCGAGGTCTGTTAAGACAAGAATTAGTGCATGTAGGCCACATTACTTAGGAGGTTCTGCCACACAACGCTTTCTTCATGATGTCGGCACATATCCCACTCGTCCTAGACTAGCCGATCACCAAGTGCTTGGGCACCCGCCTTGACTTGGTCCAATCTCCGTCTTGACTTTGGTTAACATTGTCTTCACCATTATGCTCACTTGTATGCTTGCTTGTTGATGTGTTCAAGTGTTAGCCGTCCACGTCCATCATGTGCCTCTCGATCTTTCGATCCAATCATTTGCGTTCGATCTTTCGATCCAATCCTTTGTGTTCGCCCTTTGTCGTTTGACCTTTGTTCGTTATTATCGACCACTATATGCTAAATATTTGTATGTTTACACAAGCTAAGAGATATGTCATAGACACATTAACTCACACCTTGGTTAGTCTATACACACTTAAGCTTCGATTATTTATCTACATGATAATTATTGATCACGTATCATAACATAGTTTGCCTAAAAAAAGTATCATGACATAGTCACATATCTATTTTGTGTTCGCATGGATCGGAGCAACCATGAACTTGACGTTGTCTTGACACACCCTGAACTTGACGCTGTCTTGACAAGTGTCAAAACCTACCCAACATTCTAGATTGCGCGACCCCCCGCGCCGCTCCCCACGCGAGCGGCTCGGGCGGTACCTCCCCAAAACCCTAGCAGCCTCCCTCCTCTCCCTCCCCCCGCCGCGCCGCTGCCGGAGCAGGCCGCCGGCAGGGCCGTGCGGCTCGCCGGGACGGCGGCGGCGAGGCTCTTCTCGCGTTTTTCGGCGGCGTGGGCCTGCAGCACGGCCGGTGGTTCCTCCCTTGCGCAAGCAGCGTGGTGGTCTGCGGGGGAGGCCGCCGAGGCTGGGGCTACGCCGGCCAGTGCCCATGCTGGCGCATGGAGATGGCGGGGGGCTTCTTCATCTCTACTCCGCCCACCACATCCTCGGCTCGGAAGATGGCGGCGTGCTGGGGTCGTCGGTCCGGTTGTCTGGCGGCCAGATCCGGCAGCCGGCGGCCGGATCCGGTGGCCCGACGACGGGATCCGGCCGGCCCCGCCCGGGCGACGCGCTGGCTGCGGCTCGGTGGGCGGCACGCTTGTTGCGGCTCGGCGGCCAGCAGGTTCCTGTCGGCCGGTCGGCTTCGGGACGAAGACGGTGGCGGCGTGACCAGGGCGGGTGGGCGCTGGACTGCTGGGACGAAGATGGTGTTGGGCGTCGGTCCTGGCCTTGGCCGGCGGCTGGGGCTCATGATGGCGCTGGGGGCGGCTCCCTCTTATGGCTGTCCCTCCCTCACGGCCCTAGGTACGGCGGCGGCTGCCGGGCCCTTCCGGGGCTGGCAGTAGCCGGGACAGCGCCCTTGCGGCTTTGTGGATGCGGTCAGGATGGAGGCTGTTGGTGGTCCTTAACTCGATTCTAACCCCGCCAACTTTAGCCTAGGCAACACTAAGTTTCACCTAGAATAGGGCTCTACTCTAACCATTTCCACAGCGTGGCGCAGAATTCTTGTTTTGCAGGTCAACACTGAAATACACCTAAAATGAGCCAAGAACTGGAGAAAAACTATGATGTGAGAAGGTGGCCCACTTACCGGATAATTCGGGTCTTAAACATAGTCCAAAATGCCAAGCATGGACCCAAGAAATGGAAGCCCAAAACCTAGTCCAACTCGATCATGGGCTGCAGGAGTGGGGTGTAGTAATTTGGCCATAACTCCCTCATCCGGACTCCGATTGACACAATTCACCAGGCTACGGAAAGCTGACGACGAGGCCCTCGTGCCTGTAAAAGATGGGCCCCATCGGAGCCAAACCTCGCGCGGGCGCGCCCCAGGCGCGCCTGCGCGGTGCCCGATCAGGCCCAAAATTGACCTGGTGGCCCATGACGATAGCCCAATGCGAATGGCGGTGGTGCTTCTGTGAATGGAAGGTGCAAAACCGCCCTATGAGGTCGATTTTGAACCTACCATGTGAGGATGGCACTTTTTCAGAGAGCCCCCTCCTCTCCACCTATAAAAGGAGGCTCCCTCCTCCTCATTCAACACACCATTCAAGGGAGAAAGAGCACCACACTAGAGGTTCATTCCAAAGGGCTATGCCCTAGTAGCTATAGAGTTAGAGAGAGAGAGATGTGAGGGAAGAGAGCGGGGAAGCACCGGGCTTGTCGGGGTCTCCCCGAGCTTGTACCTCTACGAGCAACTACTTGGCTCCTTAGCGGGATCTGGGCTAAGTAAGTGTTCGTGTTATCTATAGTCTTTTGTGTCTTATGTTTAGTTGAGCTATACCAAGCTTGTTTGCGGGTTCGTCGTCCGTCTTTGTGGCGGATGCTCTAGTAGAGGGCCCTGTTAAAGACGGGTCACCCTGTACGACGCTAGAGTAGTAGTCGCTAGTGTAGACATGGTGTCTAGGCTAGAGACTGCCTTCGTTTGCCTCGTTCCCCACGGTTGAGGTGGTAGGCGGCAGGTGGTGACAGCCCTGTCCGTCCCTCGTAATCCCCCACGTTCGGGTTCGACGTAGAGCCGTAGGCCGGCAACGCTTGGCAGACCAAGTGTTAACCGGTGCCCGAAGTAAGCAAGTAGAAGTATTGTTTTGCTACGCTTAGAACCCTAAAGCTATAGGAATCCATCTCTACCACCCTTTCTATCTCTACCCTTGTGTTGTTCCTTGGACGAATTAGCTAGGAGAAATACCTCCGTTCCCCGTGGAAAATACGATACCCTGAATACTTCCGGGTGAAAGCTACAACGGTACTTTCCGTACGCTTGCGGAATCTTTTTGCACACGTTAAGAAATACCAAACGGGCTTTCTTGCGTCATTGCCGGGGTAGACTTTTTATCTATCTTTGGTGATTGCGCTAAGAAACGTCAACAAGCTTTCTGGCGCCGTTGCCGGGGAACGGTTGCTATTTCTTTGAACCTAGTTTGTCCTCGTATCTGTATCCTTTATTTTTAAAAAACAAAAAAATCCTTTTTATAAAACATTTCTTTTGACCTACCATTTTGAAGCCAATATCAAATTCAAAATCCTTTTCCTTCAAAGGGGGAGTTCTTTGAGCCAAAAAAAAATTTAAAACCTAATTTTTCATCCGGCTATGAACTCCACCCTATTTTTTTTAAAAAACACACAATAGTTCGGGCACAACACTTCTCAAGGCTTGATCACAAAATTCCCTTTAACCCCTTGCAAGATTTTGAGGAAATGTGTCCTTGCTTGAGCATTCCTAGCATGGCACCACAAATTCCTGAGTAGAAATTGTTTTCATTCTCCCCCAAGGGGGAAGTGAAACAATGTTACGCTAATGCCGTAGAGTGTGTGAATGAGAATGGGATGAACTTAAGAACAAGTTCCATCTTGCATTCATCCCCAATTCTCGTATCGCCACTCTACCAAGGGCAATCCTCGATTTCAAGCAAGTTGAGAAGGAATCCATAGGTGCAACCTAGGATAGGTTCACAATGCCAATACATGCTAGCCTAGACTTGTCTTTACCTGACGTGCAATTGCATCTCTTTTGGGTCTAGACATAGATGCTTTGCCCTATGACTTGACATGACCGATGAAAGGTCGTTTTTACATGAAACCATGACGGAATAGAGGAAAGTATTTGTTCATGCCCTAGAGAAGCACACTTCTCCCGTCATAGAACCCCTCCATAAAAAGGGCATGTCAAGCTTTGAGGAGCCCTCATCAGTCGAATCCTTACCCTTGCCATCCTTAGATTCGTCTCGTTGAACCCTCACCCGAACCACGAACACCGAAGGAAGGAATGCTATACCCTTCGGAGTTCGCCATCAAAATTCGAGGATTATGGCAGAACCTTGAATATTTCTTGGCATGAGAAATGCAACATTCCTTTCTAAGGAAGTTTCCTCTAAATGTGGAACATTCAAAAGAATGGTTGTTGGAAGTGAAACGTTCTTCTGAAGCAATTCAGAATCTTTCACCTTCCATGACTATATTTTGTTCAATAGATGGAACTCCCATAGAAGCCATAGACATCTTCACAATCGGGACTATTATCATGTTACATTTCCTTGCGGAAATCCTTTTGGGGCAAAACACCACTAGTCCCGACCGACAAACTCTTCAAGAGTTTGTCATGGCTCATTTTTGAGTATTGTGAGATTGCTAGGGCCGTGCCAATTGAAATTCATGAAACCAAGGTTTACATAGAATTTTTCATCTAGCCATCCTCGATTTTGAACTTCTCATAGGCCTCCCTCTTGAAAATCTAGTTAAAAAAAAAAACCATCTCAACGGAGCCTAGATGAGAAGTTTGAAAGTTTTGCTTTTGCCAGGCCCTATCGCTTGCCCTGAAACCCAATGGCAAAGCAAAGCTACTTGTTCGAGCAGGTGAAGTTTACATTGCCGTTCACCTGAGCTATCTTTTCATCCTTATGAAATGGAACGTTCACTTCACCCTTGCTCGAACAAGAGTCATGTCCCTCGGCCATCAAAACATTGTTCTCGATAAGGGCCGAGATTCAATGTTCATCCCCGATGTTATATCTTTTAAATCTTCCAGGCCATGGACATGCCCGAAGCAAGAACTCTAGAGATTAAGCGAGGGCCCCTAAATGAGCATGTTGCAACCTCTCATGTTTTGAGCTCAATTTTAGGGTCTCTAGAGTTTGTTTTGCTTCGGACCACCTACTTCTATGAGGATCGAAACCATCTCTTAGCTCTAGTTGTCAAACCTTTTAAGAGAATGGTTGTGATGCTTATGTTATCATGAACATCACAAATCCCGTAGTAGCACGGTGGGGTGAACCTTGCATCTTGAACAATTTTGCCAAATGATTGGTGGAGTAGATTGGGACTACACCACCATTTATAGTTGCAAGATAAAGTTCAGGCGGTCAAGCTTAAGACCATAACTTAAGCACTGCCGGGAGATACCCCGGATTATCTTTAAAAAAAATTCTCTCTTAAAATAAAAGCAAGGACATGTTGTCAAGTTAGTATGCACCTTCGGGTATGTCACTAACCATTTCAGGAAGGACTAAGAAGGACACGGATCATACGATGCTTGACAACACGGAGTGACATCAGATACAAACCTCGATGCTCTCTGGTGATGGAACACATTCAAAAGAAGACCCCGACTCTACAACTTGACTTTTATACAAAAGTTCAAGGGTGGGGGAGGACAGTGAGAAGCCCCAAGTTCCATACACACCAAGCGGTCATTCAGAACAAAAAAAAAAGAGGAAAAAAATAATGAATAAAGGATGACGTCAGCTTTGCCTTGCTGAAAAAATAGAGTAAAAAAAATGAAATGAAAAGAGGGACACATGAAGGTGCCTGGTTTTTTAAGAAAAGGAAGAAAAAAAAAGAGGGACACATGAAGGTCCCCTGTTTTTTTAAAAAAAAAAGAAAAAAAAATAGAGGGGCACATGAAGGTCCCTAGACTTAAAAAAATTGGAGGAGAGACAAGGAGTAGGCTGGCCCTCTATGTCCAAATAGAAACACTTGTGGGCTGCCTAACTCCACACAACATTGCTTCTGCGAGCAACAAGGGCTCACCTCCAAACCTTTGCTAAGTCATCATGCTAACCACAGCAAGAACTCCAAAGCTTCACACATACATGCTGTGGCAACTACACTCAGGTAAAGCAAAGGTAATGTTTACCAACTTGTTTCCTCATACTTATCTCCATATGATCATATAGTTTCATGCTTCATCTGTTTTTGTCATATGCTCTGGTTTGGGTGTACTTGTATTATGTACCGATGCGATACACCCATAGGTCTTTTTAAATTAAGCGTGGTGCTTAGGTTAAAATGATCTTCTTTAACCAATTTTAGACGTGGTGTTTAACTTTGGTTAATGAGCTTGAGTTGTTAGCATAAACAAATGAAGTAATTTTTTGTGGAGATAAAGTAAGGCTTGTTTTACATTGCAATCCCTATCTTTGCCTTGCTTGAGTTTTAAGAAAAAGTTGGTGAATAAGTTTTTTTTTATCACAATAAAAGTCTGGCTCCCCGGGCATCCCAACCGGTAGAGCCCTTGTGCTTGTCTTTCTTTTTCTTTTTGTTTCTTTGAAAATAAAAATAGGTACAAGAACAAGTGTGGGGGAGATCTCTCAAGAATAACTAACTCTCACATTCGAGATCTCCCCAAACACAATGCACAACATCAAGCAACTCATCATGCGAAAGGCGAGCAAACGACTTTCATCGCTCCTTCACCTTCAACGGTGGTTTGTGCAACTCTACCCTCGCATCTCCTAAAGTTTTGAAGTTTAAATTGATTAAATAAAACTGAAAACTTTGCAAAACTCCATCTCCGTTTTCACCAATTGAGAACGAGTTGCATATTTTTTATTCCTTGCCGATCTTGATTGTGTGAACAACTTGTGCAATAGGGACCCCATGTTTTTATCTAAGTTATTGGCGGGTGAGATATAGTAGAATGATATGATGCTTACCAACTCGTGCAACAGACTTGGGTATTTCTCTGCAAAAATTTAAAACTTTTTTAGCAATGCTCCTCATGTGATAAGTGCTATGTCCTACCAGAGCCAAATATCTACGCTTACACTTGTGCAAAAACCTGTTCTAGCCACTTTTAGCGATGTCAAGTCTTGAGATTCTTGCTAGAGATGGCCTTATCCCCAAGATCATTGCATTCACCCACCAAATAAACATGCCGACTCTCACACTGAGAGGCGCGCACCATATGCACCCACCATTCCACCAAAAATGCTCATTTCTTACACTGAGAATTGAGCACATATATTCCACATTTTTTCTCCCTCTTCCACCAAAATACTCCAGTCAACAAGTCATGCATCTCTCTCTCAATCATTCATTCAAGAAAGGTATGGACTATTATTAGAAAATTCCTACAAAAGAAGCATAGTTCATGAATAAGGAAGAGTTCTTTTTCTCCACGGTCTTGAGATAGAGAAAAAAAAGAGAAAAAAAAGAAAAAAAGTAGAGAAAAAAAAAGAGCAGCAGAAAAAAAGAGGGGAAATAAAGCAAGTTTTAGAGATATTCTTCGAGTCCATACCTTCTTGCATATTCCTTCATAAAGAGAGAAACATGATTAGGAGTCCACAAATATTTCTACACTTGCACTTGCACTTGCATCATCTAGGGATATGGCCTTCTCTTCATGAGTCCAGTTGGCTTGACATTAGAACCTTTTCATCATCCATACCCAAAACCACATATCAGCCTGTAGTGGTAGGATGATCAAGAACACCTGGATAGAACTAGCCACCTAAAAAAGAGCGACTTGAGAGTATCACATGAGGAGCTAAGGCTATCTTTGTGAAAATGCCAAAACCCCAAGTCTTAAGGCATGGGTAGTGTGAGTTGACTTGACTTCAAGCTATTCCTCCTTCAATGGCTATAAGATAACTTGGTAGCCACCATGAATGTTCACAAATGCAGAAAAAAGCTCGGAATAATCTGTATGCAGGTCAACTCTTGGGAGAATACAACCACCTTAGTTCTTCAACCTTTACTCGAGGACGAGCAAAGAGCTAAGTGTGGGGGAGTTGTTGGCGGTCCTTAACTCGATTCTAACCCCGCCAACTTTAGCCTAGACAACACTAAGTTTCACCTAGAATAGGGCTCTACTCTAACCATTTCCACAAAGGTGTGCGCAAATTCTTGTTTTGCGGTCAACACCGAAATACACCTAAAATGAGCCAAGAACTGGAGAAAAACTATGATGTGAGAAGGTGGCCCACTTACCGGATAATTCGGGTCTTAAACATAGTCCAAAATGCCAAGCATGGACCCAAGAAATGGAAGCCCAAAACCTAGTCCAACTCGATCATGGGCTGCAGGAGTGGGGTGTAGTAATTTGGCCATAACTCCCTCATCCGGACTCCGATTGACGCAATTCACCAGGCTACGGAAAGCTGACGACAAGGCCCACGTGCCTGTAAAATATGGGCCCCATCGGAGCCAAACCTGGCGCGGGCGCACCCCAGGCGCGGCCGCGCCTGCGCGGTGCCCGATCAGGCCCAAAATTGACCTGGTGGCCCATGACGATAGCCCAATGCGAATGGCGGTGGTGCTTCTGTGAATGGAAGGTGCGTAACCACCCTATGAGGTCGGTTTTGAACCTACCATATGAGGATGGCACTTTTCCAAAGAGCCCCCTCCTCTCCACCTATAAAAGGAGGCTCCCTCCTCCTCATTCAACACACCATTCAAGGGAGAAAGAGCACCACACTAGAGGTTCATTCCAAAGGGCTATGCCCTAGTAGCTATAGAGTTAGAGAGAGAGAGAGATGTGAGGAAAGAGAGCGGGGAAGCGCCGGGCTTGTCGGTGTCTCCCCGAGCTTGTACCTCTACGAGCAACTACTTGGCTCCTTAGCGGGACCTTGGCTAAGTAAGTGTTCGTGTTATCTATAGTCTTTTGTGTCTTATGTTTAGTTGAGCTATACCAAGCTTGTTTGCGGGTTCGTCGTCCGTCTTTGTGGCGGATGCTCTAGTAGAGGGCCCCGTTAAAGACGGGTCACCCCGTACGACGCTAGAGTAGTAGTCGCTAGTGTAGACATGGTGTCTAGGCTAGAGACGCCTTCGTTTGCCTCGTTCCCCACGGTTGAGGTGGTAGGCGGCGGTGGTGACGGCCCCGTCCGTCCCTCGTAATCCCCCACATTCGGGTTCGACGTAGAGCCGTAGGCCGGCAACGCTTGCGGACCAAGTGTTAACCGGTGCCCGAAGTAAGCAAGTAGAAGTATTGTTTTGCTACGCTTAGAACCCTAAAGCTATAGGAATCCATCTCTACCACCCTTTCTATCTCTACCCTTGTGTTGTTCCTTGGACGAATTAGCTAGGAGAAATACCTCCGTTCCCTGTGGAAAATACGATACCCTGAATACTTCCGGGTGAAAGCTACAACGGTACTTTCCGTACGCTTGCGGAATCTTTCTGCACACGTTAAGAAATACCAGCAGGCTTTCTTGCGTCATTGCCGGGGTAGACTTTTTATCTATCTTTGGTGATTGCGCTAAGAAACGTCAACAGAGGCGTCGGCATGGGTCGGCGGATTCGGGACCTCGTGTTCGGATCTGGCGGCCTAGGGCAAGGGGCGCTCGCCTTGCGTCTGCTGGTGGCAGCAGCGATGGAGGCGGGTGTCAGGGCTGTCGACGGTGGTCGGCAATGACCTCGTCGTGCGGCAGGTGGACGCGCGCGCGGGGTATGGCTGGTTCTCGGCACGTCGTCCGGGCGGTGGGGGTGGCCGGCGCAGCTTCGGCTGCTGTGTGTAGCCGGCGCGCCGGTGCCCCCCTGGTGGGGATTCTGCAGGAGGGCTGGTAGCGACGGCGTTGGTGACATGTTGGGATCCGACATCAGGGCTGGTGTTTGTGCTGGGGTACCTTGGGCGAAAGCCCGACGACGGCGACGCCTATGGGCGCCGTGTTCCTTGTTGGGGGCGTCGTGGCCCCAGCATTTTCACGGGTGAAAACCCGGTCCTCTTAGACGAGCGACGACGGCGTATTGGACGTCGTAACCTTCCTGAAGGCGCCGCTGTGGAATCGACTCAGTCGTGATGTCTCGTCGCAGGGGTGTGGCCGTGGTCGGAAGTCGGAGCTGCTCTTGCGTTATGCTTGAGCTGGGCAACGATAACTTACTATGGCCTCCTGCTTCGGGAGCTCTAGTCTCTTTTTCGCTTGGGTCGTCGTGTACTCGGTTGTGTGCGTGGGTAGGCTTCGCTGTCGTGGCGTTTCACGCCACGTTGGCTGCCTTGTATATATATTGCTCTCTGTTTCGAAAAAAGACACAGCCGTCTATCTTATAAAGATAAGATATCAGCTATGAAGCAAATTTTATATGCGTAACGCCCGGATCTCACTTATTTCCGGCAGCAACCACTCGTAATCAGTAGCCCAGCACCTTTGGCAAAAGCCAGCATCTCCATTTGTTCCGGCAAGCCTCCTCTTCAAGCTTCGTATGGCACCCAAAAAAAAAAAAAAAAAAAAAAAAAAGAGACAAGCAAGGCGACCCGGTCGGCGGCCGGCATCCGAACCCAATGCCTCGAAAAGCCTTAGGGCGTGTTTGATTTCGTGGCCCAGGAGACCCGGCTCACCGCTGCTCGCGCCCACGGCTGGCCCAACCCGGCCAAACCGGGTTGTTTGATTACACTGCATGAGGAGGAGCTGGCCCATAGCTTTTTGGTGTTTGATTCCCAGGTATGAGCCTGGCCCAACCCCAACTACCACCAACTGTCAATGTGGTCTGCTGTTTGATTCGGGCCAGGCCCAACTGGGGCAAAACACATGAAACCAAGAGAATTGAGAAGAAGAAGAAGAAGATCACATTGCCATCACCGGATTTTAATTCAGGGCAGCATTAGGCATAGATGAAACAAAGTTTTATAACAAAAAGGCCTCAGACATAATTTCCATCTCATCCATTATAGTTCTGTTCAAATAAACAAGTCATCATCGGCCTTGAAACCCCAATTTCAATTACATGAACAACACCTCGACAGCCTGCTCCAAAGAGCAAACACCAGCAACACTAGGAAGGCAATGATCAAGTTCTTACCAGCAGTTGATCTTTCATTGTTCACCACATGCTTACCTTCATTTTCAAAAATCGGTGCACTAGGAAGTGGATCAGTCATGGCTGCAGATTGAATCTGCCTAACAGAACCCATCCTAAGTGCATCATTGTATTCTTGCACAGCCAGAGCATGGGTTTTGTAGCTTTGGTACCTTGCATGTTTTACCCCAATAACATATGCACTGCACTCATGCCAGGAAGGGTAGATCCCTGGTTTCAGTCCCACAAAAACCACATACCACTTAGCCATTGTTCTGCAAGAAGATGGGAAGAGATCCTCAGTCATATGAGTAGTGTTTTGACATCATAGGATTGAAAAATAACTTAGGCCTCAGTTACTAGTTTCACAGTAAGTGAATCACAGGTAGCTGCACTAGTAGAAGGAACAAAAGAGCAACTTAAAAACAAAGGAAACTCATCAAGATCGTGTACATGTGCCCTGGACCATCATTGCCATCACTTGGTAAACAACCAGTGTTGCAATGCACTGGTCCATCCCACATGAGCATGACGCCATGTAAAAATCAAGAAGACAGATGAACACGAGAAAATATGCAGCTACCTCATCACAAGTGTAAACATCATAGGCCAATTTCCCATGTTACCAAGACAAACCAATTCAACCCAACATGAATAAGAGAAGTAACAAGCTTCATAAGGTAAAACATCCAAGCAACCAACAGAGGTTGCAATATAGTACAAGCCAAATGTGTTCAAATGAGTTCAGCCCAACAAAGAAGGTGAGCGCCTCTACTTTGTACCTATAGTTAGCCACTCTCCTTGCCAAATTACAGTTTCCAAAAGGACAGTTCCTGGTCAGCCATCTACCATGCACAGACTAGCCAAAAAGAACCCAAAAGAGAAGAGTGGGTGAGGGAGGTGGAGGCAATATAGGCCTCAACAGTCAACCCCCTCAATAGCCATCATAGGCTGGAATGGACAGAACTACACAAAGTAGTTCTTTGCCAGGAAGGTCCTGAGCCAGACCTCCCTGTGGGGGATACTCATGTTGACAAACCCAGTGGCAACTGCCTTGTTCTCTAGCAGATGGGTGTAGGCAACTATCAAAGCTTCAGTGGAGTAGGCTGGATTCTCCATGACAGCAAGATAGAGGTCTGGATCAACATGGGCAGCACCAGTCTTGATCATAGCATTTGCCACATTGTTGACAGCATCTGTCATGTTGGTCATCATCAAGATCTCCTCCTCACTAAAGTTTCTCTTCCTTTTCACACCAGCAGAGGCAGAGACAGGGGCACTAGCTTTGCTGCCCTGACCAAACTCAAAGGTTGGTTTGGCATCAAAGCCAGGACAAGTGAAATCAGCCCCCTCAATCTTAGCAGCCACACTATCAGCATTGTTCACACCCAATGGAGCATTGGACCCTAAGGCAAACCTACCAGTAGCCAAAGTACTACCAAAGATGCATTCCATCTCAACATAGAACCTGATGGGGGTGTTAAGAAATTCTGCATCTTTAGGGTGGTCATGTAGTTGGTGTTCAAACATTTAGCACATGACAAGTATGGATAAAGGTGCAACAAATTCACAAAGGGGGCTAACTAGGTCAGTACCTTGCAGTGACCAAGATAGTGGTCCTGTTCTAGCATTATGGCATGGACCTCATCATCAAAAGTGGCACCACTAAGATCTTTCAACTTTGCCACCTTAGCCCACTTTTGCTTCCACTTCCTCAAGTGATTGTACACTTGAGTGGCACTAACAGCAACACCAGCATAATCCCTAAGAGCCTTAGCAACAGCATTCACATCCTTATCCTTGTAGGTTTTGTCAGACCTAGACCCATCAGACACAATCTGGGCCATCCTCCTAAGGATGAACCCAGATGTGTTATTGTTCCACCTCATTGGTGGAGCCTGCTGGCCTCCTCCAACACCAGCACCCCCATCAGGACCACCAGCACCAACACCCCCATTAGGACCACCAGCACCATCAAGATCGACAACAGCAGGCTCAGCCAAAGCAGCTGCAACAGCAGCCTGAGCAGCTGCTGCATAACCTTGAACATGGTTGGCAGCAGGCTCAAACCCAGATTGGGCAGGCAAACTCATACCAGCCATCCTATTAATGTAAAAAGTCTCAGATAGGAACATATGGAACTGACAACAACATGTTACAACAGCAATGAACAAATAAGAACATAAGGGAAATAGAGACTTATTACAACACAAATATGATAGGTCTCAGACATAGCATACAAATAGTTCATAGTTCATACACCACATGAGTTCCATATCCAGGGTCTACCAAATTATGTCACACATGAATGAAATGCAGCAGAATCATGTCCTATGGGCCCCCCTAGCTTCCCACATGGCATTGGCAATCTGATCCCTAATATGAACCATTGCTGGTTCTTCTAGGGGCACCTCATCATCATCATCATCATCATCATCATCAGCCTCACCCTGAAACCCCTCCTCTAGTGGAACAATCTCATCATCCCCAAAGCCAAGAATCCAATTATGCAGTATGCAGCAAGCAAGGACAAGTTTAACTTGGGTCTTGTACTTGTGGAAAGATTTGTTGTCTACAATCCTGAACCTGCCCTTAAGTGCACCCCAAGCCCTCTCAATTGCAACCCTTAGTGATGAATGCCTGAGGTTGAACAACTCTTTTGCATTAGTGGGGTAGTTTCTGTTGGAAAACTCACTCAGGTGGTATCTTACCCCCCTGTAGGGTGGTAAGAAGCCTGTCTTGCAAGCATAGCCAGCATCTACCAGGTACATTTTACCTACAATTGGGGGACAAGTTGTATGAAATTGTGTAGTGGCTGGTAGGACAACAAAGCAGACTATAGCTACTACAATTACCTCCTGGGGTGGTGAAACCATCATTTCTCTGAATGGCATCAGCTAGGATTAGTGCATCATGGGTGACCCTCCCAACCAAGGACATAGGTGAACTTCAAGTCAAAGCTCACTGCAGCCATGACATTTTGTGTGGGGCTATTTTTCCTACCCCTGAAGGCTTGCTGTATGTGTCTAGGCACCCTTGCCAACACATGAGTGCCATCAATGGCACCAATGACATTCTACACAAAACCAATATGAGTTCATAAGAACATGTGCTAATTCTATTCAACCCAAAAAAATGCAGGCAATATGTAATACCTTGAAGAAAGGGAACCATCTGTGGCTACCCAAGATCTTTGGGTGTGTAGCAGTGGATGGTGGCTTGATCAAATCACCCCTGATCTCCCCAATAGCATACAACACTTGGTGGAAAATTCTGCTAACTGTCTCAATAGACCTCCTAAAAGATTGGTGGACAACCCTAAACCTCTGGTTATGACCAACCACATGGATAAACATTGCTACCTGCTCCTCAACTGGGCAGCCAACACTCTCAGGTACAAGGCCTCTACTCCTAAGCAGGTTGCATAAAGAAAAAAAAGGAACCCTTCTCATACGAAGCATGGCTATGCATTCAATGTCATTGTAGTTGAACATCATCTGTAAGGTGCTTTGCCTATGCCTCTCGGCATGAGTCCTAGGGCCATAAGGAATGGACTCTACTCCCCTAATCTGCCTGAGCCTAGTGACCACAAAACAAACCATCACAGCAACCATGGAAGCAGCTTTCCTAGCCATCTCAAGATGCTGTGCATTTGGATCCATCTACAAGCATTCACAAATGTATAAGACAACAAGGTAGACCCCCAGTCGGGCCTCTACATGACAAAGTGCATAACGAAAATAAAAGCACGGCTACATTTCAAGAATGCCTCCCGGTGCTCATAAGCTAGTCATCATCGACCACATATTAACAACAAAGCCACAAATATGAACGATAACCATAGCACAGATGCAAAGAAGTAACCCTAGTACAGGAACAAGAACAAGAACATCACCAAAGAACAAGAACAAGTAACTGCATCCTCAAACCCTAGACCGCAAACAATGGGGAAAACGAATTGATTTCACCTCGGGTCAGCAGGAGAGACACGGAAGGCAAATCGAAGAGAGAGGGGAAGAAGTAGCGAGATCCGGTCGGCGAAGCACCACCGAATCCACTCGACGGAGAAGAAGAAGACGGAAGCGGACGACCTCGCCGGAGCCCGGCAGAACGGAGGAGCGGCGCCGCCGACGCATCCGCACCGGGGAACGGAGATGAAGCCCGGCGAAGACCGGCAACCGAGCTCACCGCCGCCGCCGGTTCCTCAACGGGACTGGATTGGAAGAAGTGAAGAGGGAGGAAGAACTGAGCGGGTGGAAGAGGGGGCTCTTATAGCCGGCGAAGATTTCACCATTCGCGCGGGAGGGAGGGCGCGGAAGTTTCACCCGTCGCGCGGGAGCCCGCGGCGGCCTCCCGCCATGGCGAAGATTCGCTTCCACGCGCGCGGCCAGAGCCAGGCCGAGGAGCGACGCGAGGGGGGGAGCGTTTGGCCAGAGACAGGAGAGAGAGTGGAAATTGCATCGCATGAGCCAGGCTCCCAACCCTGGGCCAGGTAATCAAACACTGGCTTGTGGCTCTGGCGGGCCTGGCCTGGGGATTTTGGCCTAAATCAAACACAATCTTAAACCCCGACCCGACCGGAGCCGACTGCTGACGTCACCCGACCATTTTCCTTTCCATTTCCATTCCCGTCCCGTTTCTCTCTTATTTCCACCTCCTTTCTTCCGATTTCCGCTCGAATCGAAAAACAGAAAACTGCCAAAAGAAATGCACGATCGATCCCACAAGCCGCAGCCGCAGCCGCAGCCGGCGGAGGCCGGCAACGGCGGAGCGCCCGCCGCCGGCGAGGCCGGCGGCGGCGGCGGGAACGTGGATCGGGTGCTCTTCAAGAACCTCGTCGAGATGGTGCCGCTCGTCGAGTCGCTCATGGTGAGTGCCGCCCGCAGATCTCGCCGGGGGTTTCCACGCTTCTGCTGACCTCGTGTTGACGCGCTGCCTGACCGCTGTTCTGTCGCAGGACCGGAGGGCCAACCCGGCCTACTCGCGCCGCGCTTCGCTGGTGTACACGCCGGCGCCGCCCAAGAAGGTTGGTTGCCGCCTTCTCCCCCTTTCTTCCCTGTGTCTTTCTTTCTTTTGCTTTGATAGTTTGAGATTTGCCCCGATTTTATTCCTGCGTGGGTCGCGTATGTTCGAATCTATGTAATTGCGGGTTCCCTAGCTTTGAGCTGTCGGTCTCCGATGGTAGTTGCGATTCCCCCTCTTTCAGATTAGACCTCAAACTGACAGTTTGTGATTCTTTATTGTAAAACTACCATGGCCAATATCCAAAATGCTCTTTGGATTTGGTAGCGACGAACTTACGGATGTATGGATATGGATGCGCATTCTTACAGGCGAGCGATTTGAAAAGCGTCAAGCTGCCACAGAGCGTGTCTGCCAAGAAGCGGAGAGACCCCGGCGATGCGGCCAAGAAGGGTGTCCCAGATGCTAACGGCGACGGCGGCTCGGTCGTGCCGTTTTCTCTGTCGGGGGCTGAGAATAAGCCCAAGGACGAGGTTGCCGCGCTGCGCGAGCAGATCGATGAGCTGCAGAAGAAGCTGCTCGAGAAGGAGGAGGCGCTGAGGGCCGCGGAGAGCTCTGTGGCCGAGATGAATGCGGCGTGTGCGACCGTCGATGAGCTCAGGCGCCTGGTGGCTGACAAGGAGGCTTTGATCAGATCTACCAATTCTCAGTTGCATGATGCAAAGGTAAAATGATGCTGATTATGGTTTGCTACTGTTCTGAATTAGCTAGCATGCTTATTATACCCATAAATTCTGTCTAAATTATATAGTTTCCTTGTAACTCACATGAAAAGGAGTGATACTAAACTGCACTGCCATAAAAGTTGATACAGTTAAAATACGAATGCTATGCTCCTGTATGCAAATTCAGATTTCTTAGCAACTAGCGACTACTTCTATCACAAAATTTGACAAAGTTCTTGCTTATATTTGTGATGAGCAATATTATATGTTCAGTCCAAGTAAACATATACTGTTGTTATTGAACCATATAATCAGCCTAGCTCGTAAGTCTAGTTTAATGTAAGGCTAACTTTATCTTGCAAACTGCCTTCTAAAGGCTACAACAACCTCTACTTAGAACAATAGTCAGAAAGTCTGTCATAATGATTCACACACAAAGCCATAGCTGTTACATTCATACTTCACAGGTTTTATATCTTCGAGAACCCTGGGTTGTTGACTGATTGTTTAATGTCATTACACACAGTTTATGAAAGTTCCTCATCCTCATTTTGAGGATACTGCAAATTAGCTATGCTTGCTGTCTTTCACTGGATTGTATCAACGTTTGTGCAATTCCAGCATACCCTTTGATTTAGACATTGAGTAATCTACTATTACTTATTTCCTCTTTCCTCTTCAGATGATTCACTTATACTGAGTTTCTACTTACACATGTTATTACAATTTTTTCTTGTTTTTTTTTGGGTAAGGATGCTAAAATTAAATGATTCTTGAGTTTAGTGATGGAAAAGATTTTATTTTGACCAGACATTTTATTTGTCCTCTACAGATTATGCTTGCAGACAAGCAAGCTTGTCTAGAGAAACTGGAATGGGAGGTAAAAACGTCAAATAAAAAAGTTGAAGATCTTCAAGGAGATATGTCAAATATGGAGTTCGAGATAAGCTCATTGATGGCATTTTTTGAAAAAATATCAGAGAATGTTTCAAGTGACTCTTATGATGATACAATACAATCGTCATATGAATTACAGGCACTTCAATCAACGGTGAGCATACATCCTTCGAGCATCATGACTTGTTCAAACCCTTAAATGTCTTAACTAAAGCAAAGGATGGACTGTAAGTTAGTGTTATGGTGTTTTAAATTGTCTAATTAGCTTGCCATTCCTGGGAACCACCTTGGTTGTCACTTATTGCTTTGTCTAAAATGTTTGCTGCTTTATCTAAAATGTCACATAAACACTGGGGGTGTCACCAATTGCATTGCCTAAAATGTTTGCTGCATTATTTTTAGTCACAGAAACACTCTGGGGGTGTGTATTTGTGGTTTACTGCTACCTGCTGATACTCCTTACTATATACCAATACGAGGTTCTTTGAAATTTGGGAAACGATTGCATGAAAGTTAATCATGGGAGTGAAGTTTTGATGCTACACTAGACAATTGTATTATGATTTAGTATGCATTATGATTGGAGCACTAATTTTCTCTTGCAATGTTATTATGGATGCTGAAAGGGAAATATTTACACAAAGAAAACTGGTTAGATGCTTTGCACTAAATATTGACTATTTCAAACTAATTGTTATGCCTCAAAACATTGATCCAGAGTGAAATTGACAAGATTGAGGTCGACAAGATAGAGCAGGAAAGGATTACGTATGCTGA
The DNA here is from genome assembly GCA_018135685.1 of Themeda triandra. Lineage (NCBI taxonomy): Eukaryota > Viridiplantae > Streptophyta > Magnoliopsida > Poales > Poaceae > Themeda > Themeda triandra. The sequence goes on along the minus strand of JAENPR010000218.1, from coordinate 612,935 downwards.
AGCTCTCGCGGCAGCGAGAGAGAACCCTGACGATGAGCACTTGAATATAGCTGCGGAGGCAAGGTCAAGGCTGCAGGTCCTTTTACTATAGTGGCCCCTTCCTGATTGCAGCATATGTATGATAGTGTTGAAACTGCTGATGTAATTGTACGTGTTCGCTTGAGTTGGGTTGAGGTGCTTGTGGAATCGTTCCGGTGGTAATGGAGTGAGCACTGTAAACTGATAGCTGTTTTGTGTTGTAATCATATTTATTCAGTCCTGAGGCCTGTATTGTTTACCAGGAAACATGAGCTGTAGTTTAGATTTTTGTGACAGTTATCATTTCAAGATTTAAACCCATGGTTGAAACTGCTTATGTAAATTGTCCTTCAGCCTAAGGTATAAACAATAGCTTTTTAGCAGTGTATAATGGGCCTGCTTGGTATAGTTTTTAAGCTACTTATGGTTAAAGTAAGCTGAAACTACAAGTCAATATCTATTTTCTTTGCAGTTTTTTTTTTCTAGCCATGTTTGTCACAAGTCACAGCTTTCTAGCTTAGTCTTCCATTTATACTAAAACATAGAAACTGGATCTGACCAGGTTGTTTTAATTGTGATTTCTCTCTATTTGTGCAGCTTATAGCATCACTACCAGATATTGTGTGTAACCCTTCATACCTAAAAAAAAGTAATATTTTATAGGAGATGGTGCTGCAAGCAATAGATCTCCTGTACCAATAATTTTAGAGATTTTCTAAAAGAGCACCCTTTCTCCTAGATAAAAGGTGAACCCTCTCCCCTGTCCCTAAGAAATAGTATGGAATAGAAGTTCTACAACAGTGCCTGCTTATATCATAAACTGATTTTAAGATGCTCTGAAATATTTTAGCAATATAAGAAATCCGTTGATTAGGGAAACACTTCATAGCTGTGCAAACAAAATCTGTCATATGAGCCACTGCGTGCTGTGAGATGTCCTGGTACATCTCTGGGCCTAACTGAAGCTTGTACCGTCGAAACGAAGGACCGAGCTTCAAGGCCCACCAATTCTCAGGTCGAACATAGTGTCCACGATTCATCTGTTCTAAAAATAAAAATTCACTAACCGTTCGAAAAAACATGGCGCGCAACGGCCGTCCGTCCGTCGGCTTTCATCTCCACCTCAAGTTTCCACGAGAGTTCCTCCCATCCTCTGAAGCTTACCAACACGATACCTATAAAAATTCATGGCCGGCTCCCTTTGCAACTCACCCCACAAAGCAAGAAACAAACCTTGCACGGTTGCACCCCCCTCCCTCCGTCGTCACCACCTCATCCTCCAGCCAGCCAACCAAAATGTCGCGCGTCACAGCTGCGGCGGTCCTCCTCTACATCCTCGCCGTCGCTGCCCTCAGCGCGGCCGCCGAGGCCCCGGCGGAGTCTCCGAACGCCGCCAGCGCTCCCGCCAAGGCACCCGAGGCTGGTGCTGCCAAGAGAACTCCTGCCGCCCCCGCTAAGGCCCCCGCTACCGCTGCCACCCCTGCTGCCGCGCATGCCCCATCGCCGTTCTCGTCTAGGAAGTCTGGCCCAGCTGCGGCACCGACCACTGCCTCTACACCTTCTTCTTCTTCCACGGACGAGGAGCTCGTCCCTTCCCCGGCAGCATCCACCGCCACGGCGGCGTCCCCTGCCGCCGACGGGCCTGCTGAGGGACCGGTGGCTGCTGATGACTCCGGTGCTGCTACCCTTGGAAACGGAGTTGCCATCGCCGGCGTTGCCGCAGCTGCTTTCGCTGCCATGATCTTCTCCTGAATTCATCAGGGACCGTGCCGTCGTCGAGCGTGGACACGTAATTGGCTGTGCCGTAATCGCTCTTGTAAGGTCGATCGGGAGGGACGACCAACGCAAGTGTGTTTCTTTGCTTTGCTCACTTCGTTTGCTCTTGCAACATTATGGGGTCAACCGTTATATACATACTGAATGGATTTGATTAATTGATACAAATTGTCTCTCTATCTGTCATGTATTCTGATGGCTTGTTCTCTTATTAGTTTTTCATATTTGTTTCAACATAATTTAAATCCATAAACAAAATCTTCAGCAATACATATCTTAGATAATGATCTTTGCACCCGAGCCAAATTAAAGTGGGATCACACATTTATGTACATGTTAACAACCTGTGATAATGTGCTAGATTGGAAAATTCTCAAAACTACCATAAAAAACTATCTAGCTAACATGTACAGTATGTATTATTTTAGAATACCATGTATGTATCACACGTTATACGCAGCACCGAATGAACACACAATTTTGGAAGGAAAGTTTCAGGAGTGAGCCCTCATAATCAAGTAGCACTAATTAATATGAGTTCAAGTCCATTCATAAGTCACAGATCGGGAGTAAGTCTACACAAATCCATCCGTGGATACATTTTTAAACAAACAAATCAAGTTCTATTCAATGATGCACCACCACCTGTGCTGCCGCCACCATGCAATCACTGTGGAAGTAGGAGGGGTAGGATGAAAAGCTACTTCCAAAGTTCTTGAGGAGGTGAAGATGAAACCGAGAATGAAAAGAATCGAGTTAGTGAGGCCTTGTATATGAGGTGAGGTAACGGGCCTACATTTAATGAAGCCACACACATGTCGCCCAGTGGCCGGACCTAGGCAACAACCCCAATCATGGCAAGCCTCTATGGGTCATGATGACATAATTGCTGTGCCATGCACATGTTGTGCTTGGATTGGACAAAATGTAAGCCTCATAACAATCCAATTAGTCCTATGTAGGGAATTTAGAGTTATAGAGCCCATTAGACATAAAAGAAGGGGGTCAATTGAGTCTTTAAACGTTTATAAGCCGACTTTGCTTGATTTACACTAGGAAAACACTAATCTAGCTAGCAAGATGTGCACACATATATGTGTGTTTTCTAGTGTTCTCTATCTACTATCTACTCAAACCCACAAAGAGTTTAGCAACCTATAACCAAACCTATCAACTAGCCTATATTAATGTAGAAAATGGCAAAGGTCACACAAGACTAGCACAATGAACCCAAGCTTAAATATAGTAAGCAAAGGGATATAAAGTAAAGAAATACAAACTCCTTAAGACACTATGATGATCCCATGGTGCAAAATTGCCAGTTGTCAAATCACAGTCTCTAATCCATGGTGGAGTTCCACCGAGGTATGATCCCGGTCACTAAGCCTTCCCACAATCACGATGTTGAGTTTGCCACGAAGGCTTGCATCAGCTAAGGCAAGTGTCACAAGCCACTAAGACTCACCATTGCCACCGAACTCTCTCAGTTACCCTTGATGCCGTCCACTATAGAGTTTCTCCACCAAGGCAAAGGGTCTCCTCATAGACCAAACACCAAGTCGCTGCCTTAATTTCCATACCAAGCTCAGAGTGTCAACATTGTTGGAGAGGCACCAAGGCTCTAATTGCTCTGGTTATCTCGATTACAAGTGCACAAATCCCAAACAATGTAGCTCGGAAGCTAAACCCTTAGTCTCTATGCTATAAGTACGATACTAAGCACAACTAAACCTTGGATGTGAACCCTAAGATCTCAAATGGTGATTCGAGTGTTCCTAGATTTGCAACCGAGTCAATCTTCTCCAATCTTCACACAACACTTGCTTGTTTTCTTGCATCCCTAGGATCTAAGTGAACCTGTGTAATACATCTTAGCGAAGGATCTTTTTTTTTTAATCCTTCGCGAAGGATCTTGACTGAAAACACAAGAGCTTGTTCTAATGATTGAGTTGTCATTATAATCACTAAGATCTGAATGGGATATAATCAAGGGTCCGTGATCCTTACATCCGGCCATAACCGTCTATTGCTTTTTCTCCACACTGCGTGGCTCCATGTGTACGTACTAGTCCAGTACAGGTCGTCTCTATACGTTACTAGTCAAAATTTCACCAGCCAAGCTTTTCCAGCAGTGATCCGCTGGATGAATTTTGCCCGTTGCATCATTGTCACGACGTCTTGAAGGCAACTATTTTTGTCATACATACTGGCGAAGATGGACCCAACTCACATGCGTATCTTATGCATATATAGTTGCAATACAAACAGAGCCACATGTCACATTTTTTTCTCACCTAGTACTACTCTACCTAGCAGGCTAGCGCCAGCATTTCCTCACCTAAAATTTCCAGATGTGTGCTTCACTGCTGTCATCCTATCAAGATGCATGGGGTGAAAATCAGATGCCAACTAATATCAGAGGCAGCACGAAGTAACATCACCCATATATCCCACACACTGACACACAGATTTTTGTATATTTACAGCAGTAGACTATCTCAGAAAATATTAAAATTGTCAAAGTATATGCCAATACTAATACCATCTTTCATTAAAATAATGAAAGTTTTTAGTTAATTATTTTGCATATTTAATAATATAAACTAAAATCATAAAGAAGCACATCGTACTACTAAAAAGAGCCAAATGTTATCACCTGCGCCCCTAATCGCTTCACCTCTCCGTAATGACTCCCGTCGCTCCGTAACCCCCCTCCCCCGTCTCCCGTAAAAAAAGCCTCCCACCGTAGAGAGAAGGGGATGGCGTGGTCGTGGTCGCCCGCCCGTTGCGAGCTCCCCGCCCATCGTCCTCCTCGAGCGCCTCACCACGGCTGCAGGGACGGCGGCGGCCAGATCCGAAGCACCAGGCCCTCCGCGCGGCCCAGACCACCCTTGACCACCCACGTCGCCGACCCGAAGTCCACGAGCCGCACCCGCGGCGCCGCCGTCTCGGGCTCCTCTCGGACTCGTCGTCCCCGCCGTCGGCGGCGGTGGTGTGCAGAGCGCGAGCGCCTGGGTGACCTGGTCCACGACAACAGTTGCGAGGGGCTCCAGCACGGGCGCGCCGCGGCGGAGCGCGACCCACTCCAGCAGATCCGGGCAGGCAGGAAGCGACGCTGAGTCCCGGGCGGAGGAGAGCATAGCCGCCGGCCATGGCGGGGCAGAGGAGAGAAAGGCGGCGCGTGGCGTGGTTGATGGAATGGCAAGCGGCGGCGGGGCGGAGCGATTCCGGCGTGCCAGAGCCTCGGCGGTCTGGCCGGGCGGCGCGACGGCGCACGCGGAGCGTGCCTGCCCCACACGGCCGCACAGCGGCAGCGACCTCTCTCTCCCACCCTGTCATTCTCACTCCGGCGTCCGCACCTCGCGCCCGTGGAGAAGCTTGTCGGCTCGTGGAGGAGGTCATCCGGCGCGCCCGTCCGCCCACCATGGTTCGATTCGCCCGCCATGGACGCCGGTAGCCGTCGTCGAGGTAGCCATCTCCACCGCGGACGGCCCGCCATGGCTCGATTCGCGCCGGGCCACAAGAGAAGGCCGCCATGGTTCGATTCTCACCAGGCCACCGTAGTCGCCTCGCCATGTCCACCGCGGACGGTCCGGCGGAGGAGGAGCAGCGCCATCGCCGTCCATGGAGGAGGAGGGAGAGAAGGAGAAGCAGAGGGAGCAAAAGCAGGGAGGAGCAGCGGCCGGGGCCGGGAGGGGAGAGAGAAAAAACGAGTGTGGAGAGAGAGAGGTGTACGAGTGGATAAAAAGAGGATGTTGAGTTTGGAGTAGGTATAGACTGCCTCGAGCTCCACAGACCGCTTAGAAGGTGTAGTCCAAGTTGGGTTGGTTGTGAACAGACTATTTTGCTGCTCTGATGATATTTTTCAACCAAATTATAAAGCATTGCTTAAGCAAAAGATGTGGACGCATAAATGGCGGGTTGGGTTGTTTCTTGTGAGCTATTTCCGTACATTCATCTGGTGTCTCTTTTGAGGACAAATAATGGCACAAGCATTTGCAGCTAGCAGTGGTTTCTTCAGCATTCCCACATGCATTTTGCTTGGTGGTCGAAGCTACTTTAGCTGATCACTAGACCAATTTATCTTTTCTTGAGCAATCGTACATAATTTCATGGTGCTCATTGCAACAATTTGATGCATCTGACCTCTGAAGTCATCTATGTGTTGCATAAAAGGTGGGTATATCGGAACCACTTGAGCTTTTGTAACTTCACATAATCTAATAATCTATCATTTTGATAATTTTATTTGCTTCCGTAGCAACGCACGGGCACTTAACTAGTAAGTGAATAAAATATAAAGAAAAAATGTGGAAACTACCTACTATTAAGTTCTTATAATATATATTTCAAAGGATATCATTTAATCATCCCATCATTCTTTATCATGGTCTAAATCACTACTTAAACCATTGGACTTATCCATACTTGGAACCTCCACATAGCAAATAGTGATCCACCAATAGCAATAGCGGTTTCTAAGTTATTTCCTTGGTCTCATCAGTATATAAGGCACAACCACCTCTGGTTCAAAGACCAAGAAATATATTTAATTCTCTCTTAACACTATTGTATCGGTGTACATGTCTAGAGAGCACGTCTTATATTATAGGACAAGAATAAAAAGTACTTATGCCTTATATATTGGGACGGAGGGAGTACAACACACTACCTTTGATCCGCTACCTTGTAGTGGTAGCGGTAGCACTAGCATACCACTATAGATTGGCCTGTTCAGATCCCTACACCGCCTTTTTAGTAAATGCTAAAAATTGGCTAGTTAATATCTTACCTACCACCCAACTAACAATTAGCTATTACTAGTTGGCTTCTTCTAGTTAATACAATGAATGTTAGCTAGGTAATTACAAACAGGGGCATATATAGTCAACTTGACTTTGAAATGATAAAACAAGTGATATCAACTGTAAAAAGAAAAGGAACACCATATATTATTACCATGGAGAAAAAATATTTTTAAAAACAAGGCATGTCGGAGACCAAATTTATGCTAACGTTGCAAACATAAGAAAACGCGTCAAGTACTTAGCCGATGCCGTTGCAAGGGATTTTGGGCTGCTCTAGGAACTTCTCAAGACAATAACGAGGTCAAGGATCCCAAAAACCACCAGCATTGCTCAAGCGAAATTCGAAATTGAAATGCGCGCAGGTCCTGAACGCGTTACTAAACTTGGACGGTGCAACCCTTTCCAGCACTGATTTTTGTCCATCACAAGCACAACGTCCTCAAGCCAACCATTTTTGTCATACATGCTACTGAAGATGGTCCCTGTAGGCAGGCATGCAGTAGAGCATGCACAGAATTGCAATACAATACAAAACAAAGGCCATATATCTCTCTCACATTTATCACTCTGTATCCCAAATCTCAGCATCACCTAGCGTTTCCAGTTGTTTGCTCCACTGGCATCCATTCAAGACTGTATCGTCAAGAAGAGGAAAAGGACACCTGCTCAACATTAGGAGGATCACAAACAGCATCGGATCCCCTTTACACGCAAAACTATTTGTGATCATTTATTTATTTGAATCTGAAGCGTGATGATGTTTCTATATCAGACATTAGGCCAGTCTCAGTGTAAGTTTCACCAGGGTGTCATGCACATTTATTAGGCTGCCACATCAGCAGAAATACCCTTTTTGCATGAAACGAGGAGGAGAGAGAAGGAATGAGTTTCACCATGGTGAAACGCTTCGGGCATTGTTTCCTAGGCCATGAAACTAGATGAAATCCCCACTGAGGCGTTTCATCCCATTAAATACCCAATCGTGAGTCGAGACCACCACGCGCCATCCCCTAGGCATTGAATTTTTTTTTGTGAAACCGTGCCATGAAACTATGCATTGTGAGATAGCTCTATTTCATTCTAAAGTTTCACGTCTTGGTAACTGTGAGGTGAAACCTCCCATTGAGACTGGCCTTATCAGTAATGCAAAACTATGGTAGATGTGATGCGGTGATCTTTAACCGTTGAATCGCGTCGATCGGATGGTCTGGATGAGTCTAATCTAGACTAAAGTGGAAGGAAATAATGGCCCTTTTTTCTTGCTGTTATTGTTTGCTATACACAACAACGGCTATATGTTTGCTGAGCTGTGAGATCAAAATCTTGGTTTTGTCATCTTCATCACTGGATTACCTCGCGACTTTAATTTGATACCCTCCTTAATGATTTGAGCTGCAATGCAGCCATATATGGAGGGCTAAACCCTCTCCTCTCCTCTTGAAAACAGCCACCAGAGCCAGCACACAGGAAGCAGCAAACCTTCCGGTTTCACGACACGAGCACAATGCCGCCTCTCGCCGCAGTCCTCCTGCTCCCCATCCTCCTCGCCTTCGGCGCGTCACCGGCGTGCGCCGCCGCGACCCACAACATCACGGCCATCCTGGCCGCCCACCCGGACCTCGCCGACTTCAGCGCGGCCCTGGTCAGCACGGGCGCCGCGGCGGAGGTCGACCGCCGGCAGACCGTCACGGTGCTCGCCGTCGACAACGCCGCCATGACGCGGCTGAAGGCGCAGAAGCCGGACGCCGAGGAGCTGGTGCGCGCGGTCTACCTCCACGTCCTCTTCGACTACTACGACGCCGCCAAGCTCCGCAGCATCCAGGGCGGGTTGGTGCACGCCACCAGCCTCTACCAGGCCACTGGTAAGGCGCAGGGCAGCGACGGGATCCTCAACGTCACCGTGTCCAGCGACGGCCGCGTCGCGGCGTTCGCGCCGTCCAACGGCCCCTCCGACGCGCCGCCGGCCGCGGTCTACCAGCGGTCCATCAAGGAAGTGCCGCCGGCCGACATCGCCGTCCTGCAGGTGAAGGACCTGATGTGGTATCCGCAGGCGCCGGCGGACAGGGTGCAGGCGCCCGCGCCCGCGCCCGTGGCGGCGCCGGGGGTGACGGATCTGCTGTCCAAGAACGGGTGCGGGGGCTTCGCCGGCCTCCTCGCCTCGACGCCCGACGCGGTGGCGGCGTACGACCGCGCCGGCGCCGGGCTCACCGTCTTCTGCCCGGACGACAAGGCGGTGGAGGCCTTCAACTCCACCTTCAAGAACCTCACCGCCGACGCTCGGCTCGCGGTCCTGCTGTACCACGGCGTGGCGGCGCACTACTCTGAGCAGTCTCTCAAGGCGATCAACGGGGACGTGGGCACGCTCGCCGCCGACGGCGGATCCAAGAACCACGAGTACAACCTCACCGTGCGTGCCGACGGGGACACGGTGAAGCTGTCGTCGTCCGCATCCGCCAGCAACGCCACGGTGACCAAGACGCTGCTCGACAAGGCGCCGCTCGCCGTCTACCTCATCGACGCGGTGCTGCTGCCAAGTGAGCTGTCTAACGGCAGCGGCCAGGGCCACACTGCGCCCGCCCCTGCGCCGGCCTCGTCGCCTGCCCATGCACCGGTCTCGCCGCCGCCTGCACATGCACCCACACCCACACCCCCACTTGCCCCTGCGCCGGCGGCTGCACCACCTACGCACAGGCGTCACCCCGCGCCACCGCCAGAGGATACTACCCCAGCTCCCTCGCCGGGCGATAATGGCGAACCGCCCGCAGATCAGAAGAGCAACGGAGCACGGGACATGGCGTCTTGGACTCTTGGCGCTGCGGTGGCAGCCGCGGCGGTGGCGACCGTGTTCCTCTTGTGGTGAAGGGTTTAAGCTTAGTTAGATTGACATCGAATGGGATCCATCATCTCGCCTGCTGTACCAGTGTAGACTGAAGACAATGTTTATGGGCATGTGTATTGGCCAAAATAATATGATCCTGCTTGGGCCTGCTTAACTATGATGGTTGTGCCATTTTGAATTCTGTTAATCCTATCTGATCTGTCTTCATCGTTCTGCGATTGCTAATCAATCGAACTCTTGTCATCAGCTCCAGTTTGAAAAAGGTCTCCACCTATGCAAGAGCAATCAATATTTTTCAGGGCTTCACTGAAACCAATTTATTCAGTGCTATTAGCGCGGCAACAATTCCCTATGCATCTCATCTCCTTAGGAAATTCCTAAATTCCTCATAAAAAAGAGGAAAACCTTTCTAAATAACTCATCTTACAACCTGACATCCGTAGACATTCACCACAAGCTGCTAAGGAAAGGTATAGTTGATTTTAAACTGGCCAGGTTATTGCTGAACTATTAAAGAGCAAGTAATTTAATTGGTAATAATCAATTTCCTGACTCCAACAAGCTAACAGGGACATCTATATGATTATATCAGTAACCAACAATCCACCTACCTATAGAAACTAAGTGATCCAAACAGCCCCACTTTTTATTTTTTTAGATAATCGATTTCATTAATCCGGCCTCTATATCCACGAAGGATATACACAACCAAAAGAAGACAAGAGCACTAAGGCTCGCACATCAATAAAGAGGAGAATACACAATAAAAAAAGGAAAAAAAATCTATAATCTCAGTACATCTCTGCTTTCCGACATGCTCTCATGAAATGGCTAGATTGGTGCGCGAAAGTCACCAAGTCGTCGTCGCCCCTAGTGCGCTATCGTTGTGAACATCCGTTGTGCCATCTTGATCCACTCAAAAGAGCTGACGTAAAGTGTCACTGGTTAGCCCACCTTCATACCTTCATTCGTCGTCATCGTGCATTCGAAACTAGCCGATCAGACACGAGCCAACAGGATCCAATTTCGCTTTGCTGAACTCCGAGGCCGCTACCACTGCCGCTAGGACACCGCTGCCTACGAAGCCTTCGAAGCCAGCTCCACTAAATCCACCTTCTTCATGTAATGGGCAGCACAACACAGAGACGCTTCGGCGAGAGGAACGACATGGCAGAAGTGCTCCAACAAGGCCTTCAAGAAGGAAATGACAGCCTCAGATGCCATCAATGTTGAAGAAACCCACGAGGACTTTCGTCCTAGGACCTGCCCCCATCCATCACGACGAGTAGTGACTTCGACGACGTCTCCAACAAGAGAGTGACGCACCGCGCCACCGCCGCCAGCCCACTGGACAAGGTTTTCACCAAGAAACTACTCGACCGCACATGGACGAACACAGCCACTGGAGGCTGTCATCGCGCGCCAAGATCAGCTACGCTCGGCCTAGCGGAACAGGGGCTGAACATGGCCATGGTCGGGGTTGCCGCACAGGGGGAGGCTAGTGCAAACCTTGTTCCAAGCCGCCGCCACAGCTTGCCGTCATGCAGGCACCTGAAGGAGGCACCCGCCATCGCCGCAGATCCAGGGAGGAGGAGGCCGGATCCAACCCTAAGGGGCCCGGATCCACCCCACCAGCTGTCCAGTTCGTCGGAACTACAGAGGGAAGGGAGGGGAGGCGGAGGTGAGGCGGTGGAAGATGTTTGGAGATGGACAAGATCCCTGCTGCTGCCCTCCTTGGCCTCCCGTGGCTGCCTCCGGCGGCGGCGAGGCGCTGGGGGAGGTGTGGGAGGAGCAGCGGTGGTGTCGGCTGGGTGTCGCCGGCCGTGTCGCTCCCTACAGAGAACGACGCAGGGGGCCCCACCCGAACTTTTTATTTGCCTACTCTTTTATTATCTATAACATTTTGTTACTTTTTGCTGATCCAAATAGCCCTAAGCTAATGTGAAATGAGATTGTTCAATCGACACTGCTGAACTGGTGCCTAGTGAACTTTGAGTGCACAACTAGCACCATTTTTATTGAACAACCAACTTGCTTCAGTTAGCTTAGATAAACAGACTGGAATGACCACGGTAGGTGAAAAATAAACAAGGCATATACTTCTTATGAGTCTCCATCTTTAAATCAAAATTAACAATACTATTGTTCATGAACATATTTTCTTCAAATGTAATTAAGATACATTTATATAGTTGTTAGCATAAATGGTACCAAAGTAGCTTTCATTTGAGAGTACTATTCCAAGGTTTCAAATTCGTGGAGAAAGAGAAGTGGCTAACTATAAATCTAGCTTAGTCCAAGGATGGGATTGCAAGTATAAGGAGGTTTCAAATTCACCTTGAAGCTAAAGTAATTTGCATTACGAGACCCTAACTCTAATTTCGTTGGCTTCAAAGTGGCACATGCTCCACAAGCCACAGATAGGGATGAGAAGGTGGTTAGCACAGGTGGCTATATATGGGCTTGAACATTGTGAAATCCAAAGGGTGAATAGGCGTTATAACCACCTACCTTCTAATGTTTGCGCTAGCAACACACCTGTACTACTTGAAATAGCAAAGGCAAGAACAAATAAATGGAACGATCTATATATTTCTCATGATGTACCAACGTGCAAAGAAAGAATGAAGTAAACTATTGCAAAAGTAGAGGAAAACTAGATGTTATTACGAAAACATAGACGAAGACTTCACTTAATGTTTAGCTTCATCACTAAGTTACAAGGTAGAGGATAAACTCTAAACCCTCTCCTGGCACTCTCGCCTCTCTCCTCTCTCTTACTATTTTTCTATGTAGAAAATGTTAGGGCTTCTCCTTCTCATTTTTTTATCTCTTCATTTCCTTGTGCTTGCAAATGCAAAGGGCACCGCTATTTAAAGTCCTAGGAAGTGTTTTTCTTTTTCTTTTTTTTTTTGGGGGTGGGTGGGGGGGGGGGGGGGGGGGGGGGGGGTGGTGTTACTAGGGTGGCTTGGAGGGATTCAAGTTTTAGCCACCAGGCCTTGTCGTGGGCACTTGGCCATCCAATCATGCGTTTGAAATTAGGCTTCTAAGGTCAGTTCCATACTATACAAGGCGGATGTTTTAAAATGGTCACGATTGATAGGATGAGCAACTTTATGGTTGCCTTCTGACCCCTTGAATGTGGATTGTGCAGATGCAATCCTTGTGGTGGTTTACATCTCCTTGACTTGGTTGCATTTTTTTGGAGCCATTTGAGCGATAGGCCTACATACGGGTGCTTGGACTTGTAGCAAGCTTCAACCTCCAGTGAATTAGGACCCTTAGAGGTCAGAGTACAACAAAATCGATTTTAAAGTTCTTTCTAGTTAAGGAGACAAGCCAAAAGGATCAATATCTCTAAAAATAATAAGAGAACTGCTCCGGTACTCCTTTTTTAAAAAAATTTCACAAATCTTAAAGCACGAATCTGGATCCCGCCAGGGCCTTAGCCCGTCCAGCAGCAGCCCTGAACCCGGCCCAATTCGATTAGGAAC